>ML813321.1:115281-134541 GCA_009831015.1 Picea engelmannii | reverse complement strand
GCAAAAATAAGGGGAGGGGGATTGTAGTGTCCCCAAGGCCGAGCCCCATTGTAAACCATGTTTTGAAAGGAATTGTAATTATGTTTTATAGGCTGGTGAGCCAAGTTTGTATAAGCTGGAGGCTTATGTGTTGTTAGGCTAGGGAGCCTGAGTGTTGAAGGCCAGGAGCCTACTGTTGTATATGTAATCACGTAGAACAATTAATAAAACATAAACACCGCCATGTGTAGACCGACCACGATGAATGAGTGAAGGGGGACTAAGCATCCACAGAGTGGGCAAGGAATTAGGGGTTGGAAGGTGGGAAAGGGGCTAAGTATTGAGCCTAGGGGGCTTAAGCCTGAGGATAATATTTTATTATTATTCCAAAAGATTTGTGCATTTTATGTCTTTATCCTAAATCCTTTTGGAAGGACACGTGAATTCCCAAATGGTGGGAGGAACGCGTGCTGGTGGAACGCATGTAGTTCCAGGGGTGACAAGTGTCCACCCTGACGCATGCAAATAAAATGGATGAGGTAAGTCATGGGGGGGGGCTCTCATGGATTCGACCCGACTGTCCTGAGGGAATAGGGGTGAGCCAGTCTGTAAGAGTTGCTGGTGTAATTCTGATACGGGAAGAGAAAGCCTGTGTTGTTCTGAAGAATCCGGGTACACCCCTGTTCGGAGCTGCGGATTCTGTGTCTGTCTCTGAGAAAACCCAGGTGCGCATTCCCTGAATGGGAAGCCTGTGCTGAATTCGAGTGGAAGGATCTTTGTTATTCAGGGAAGCTGATCTAGCCTATGCGTGGAGTCCCTGTTCCGAAATCAGGACCGTGAGATCATCCTGTGACTATTGAACCGGTTTGGGGAAGCATGTGTCTGTTTTCCCCATGGGTTGTTGTGACCACGCAGTACTGGACTACGTGAGGCTTGTTGGCCTGTGAGCGACTCCCTTCAGGTGAGAGAGTGCACAGAGGAAGGAGAGAGCTCCTGGAAGGAACCCTGTAGCTGCCATAGAGCCCAAAGACTTCTGGTCCGGTCTGTTCCTGCAACCCAAGGTAAGGGAGATTGGCAGTCGAAGGACTGTCTAGGTGACAGAGAAGGTGCATTCTCCTGGGGTGGAACAGGCATGTGGGGAATGAGGGTCTGTGGGCAGTGAGCGTGGGAGATTCCTGGGAGATAATTCCTTCCTTGTGGCTGTGTGTGATGTTTTCCCTGTAACCTCAGCCTGAGCCTAGATTCCTTGCCTTGGGGTGGAGCTTAGTCCCAGCTCGGGGGTGACCCAGTGTTGAGATGATGAGCAGTGTGGTCTAAGGCTAGGAGGTTCATGGAAGGCATGCATTTGGTTGGTGGATTTCACAATTGTCACAAGATAAGTATCTAACTATGTTCTTATCACATTTTGGCATGACTTTGTTGTATATATTATGTATCATGTTTTCCGCTGTGTATATGAATTAATATGAAAATCTAATTGCTTGTTGATTATGGCAGTAATTCATATGAATACTCTGTGTTGAATGTGTTTAATTGTTAAATGCATGTGGAGTATATACTGGACTATATGTGTTATGTAAATCCAACGTAAGTGTGTACAGATTGTTATATAGTGTGTTAAAAGCCTTGGTAAGCAAAAAGGTACACTACAATTTGGTATCAGAGCGCGAGTAAGCCCAGAGTTCCGAAATGGGTGTGCTACATATTTAATTTACCATGTATTCCTCTATTGTAAATATTATTTCAAAATTGTCATCTGCACGATGAGATTTTTAAATTTATTACAAGGTTTATGAAATCCTCGCCACTTTAATAACGACATTATGTTCACACAAGTGGCTATTGATGTGGCAAGGGAAATAAATGCAATGTGAAGTGGTAATGTGATGTCATGGTGGATGGGAAGTGGTTAAGTATGGAGTTGTAAAATGAAGAATGGAAAGTGCATTATATAGAATGTGTGCGACCCTGGGGACATACAAGGATGGAAAAGGTAAAAGGGAAAGACCCCTGCATCTCAAGTAAGAAAATTGACTGAGTATGGGAGAGGTTTATTTTATGGGTCGTGGAAATAAGAGATACATTTTGTAGAACATGGTATTTCGAGTCAGCAGGCATGTGCGTCTAAATACATCGGAAAAAGGTGAATGGGATAATCTTTTTCCCCGCATCTGCATTTCAAGAAAAATGACTATGTAAGAAAAGGTTAAAAAGTTGTTCAACAAAAATTTGGTCACCTCAATTTTTCACTCTTTGGTCTCCATACTTAGCCATTTCTTACAACTTCTCCTCTTATCTCTTCTCTTCTCATATCATACTTGGTCATTTTTCTCTTTCCACTCTAATCTCCTTCCTCACTACTCTTCTTACTCTACTCTCCATAATTAACCATTTTTCTCTCTTCCACTCTACTCTCCATACTTAACTATTTTTATGTATTCCACTCTACTCTCCATACTTAACCATTTCTATGTACTCACCTCTCCACACTTAACCTTTCCATATTCCATACTTAACCATTTCTTCGTTCATATTTCCATTTTCATTTTTATGTTCATATTTCCATTTTCCATTTCTTTTATATTATTTCATATTCCATTTTCACTCTCTATTTTCCATTCCTTCTTATTTTCCATTTTCCATTTCATATTCACGTAACTCCTTCCATATTTCACGTAACGCTTCCCCAACACTTAGTCAAACTTATTATGAGTTACCGTGGGTCCACAGGTCGATGATTTGTACGAATTTCCATATATTATACCCCTCCTCTCAATCTCGATCCTCCCAATTCACTTCATTCAACACTTAGAAATTTTTACAACTCTCTTACTAAGTCTCTAGATCCACTTCATTCAACACTTATAGTTTTTAACAACTCTTTTACTAAGTCTTATTTTTACAACTCTCTTACTAGGTCTCCCAATCCACTTCATTCAACACTTATAGTTTTTTACAACTCTTTTACTAAGTCTTATCATGAGTGTGGATTGATTTTTATCCCTCTTACCACAACCCCTCCATACCCACTAACCCACCACACTCTCCAACCATACCCACTAACCTACCCCACTTTCCAACCACACGGCCTCTTTATAATCTATACCTAGTTTCTTTTTACGAAGATTTACTACCTACCTCTGATTACACGTAACCTCATGCTTCACTTATTTTATTATTTTTTCTGGATAAGAGTTCTTATCCTAAGTTATTTCCTTTTATTTTTTGGCACACCTCCCAATGACACATGGCAGTGAGGTGGACCCATCCCTTGATGACACATGGCAATGAGATGGACCCATCCCCTAATGACACGTGGTATTGTCGTGGTCCTACCTATGGGTGACATATGGCAGGTGACTGGGTGGTGATTGGACGTGATGTGTCAGGCATTCATAAGTTGACTGGGCTGACTGGGCAACCAAAATATTACTAAGTCATGAATTTTTCTAAGGCTCGAGAGCTAAGGCCTCCATAAAATATTTTGTTTTGCATGAATGATATGAAATCCTTTACATTATAAACATCAGTGTTTCACCAACCACAATGCATGTGGGACTAAAGAGGGAGAAATTAAATCAAGGGATAAGATTGATCCATGAACTAGATCGATGACTGTTGAGCAATGATCTTCTAGAGCTTATAACTCGTGATCTAGAGGTCTGTTGTGGGAAAGTGATACCTCGTTGGAAAGGTGATTTGATAAGAAAAACAATGGGATAGGTCTCAATGGATGAATTTCACCATAATTCTTCCAAAAATTAAAATATCAGCCAGCTAACTTTTCATGACTTGTTGGGAAATTTATTTGGAACCTCGACTTCCCATGGTTATAAGTTGAGATCTAGAACTCCAAATTTCCCTCAAGAAGACTCATTGGAAAGCTGGAAGGATGAAGACTATTTATAGAATGATTTATATGGTTGATAATTCAATTTTCATTCCTATAAGATTAAAATACAATCCACATTTTTTATACAGTCAACTTCAAGTTTTGAAATTAGAAATTTATTAAATGTATTTTATAAAGGGATGAAGTGGGTCCTACTTGGAGGCACGGATTTTAATGACATAAATGCATTAATAATAATTTTATAAAGCATTAATTAAAAGGATTTACTATTTATTCCAAGAAGAAGCACGTGGGAACTTCTAGAAGAACAAAAACTATAACTACTTCAAGAAGCCTTGGGAGTCGATTTAAGAGAAATAGAGCACCATCAAAGACGGGTTTAGATTATCAGCGTTAGAAGTTTAGATCATCCAAAAGGGGGTTCATATCATCATATCATTTTTCAAGCTTCAGTACACAACCAACTCTTCATCTGAAAATATAGATCTCCACTTTCTTACTTCTTCTTCTTCTTCTACACAATTTATCTCAAGGCTTTATGTTTGTATTTCTAAATTGTTGAGTGTTTTTCTTTTATTCTTCCAAATATCTTTCTAAAAATATCAATAGGAGTATTTTATAGCCATGTATGTGGATGGAAATTTAATCCAGGATTTTCTAAATCATTCATGGAGGTTTAGTCCTTGAATTTGGAAAGCTTTATTTCTAAGCATTAGTCAATTGGTTTACTGAAATGTTGTGTAATGTCTTTATGTATTAAACTCCACAAAGAACTACTTCTAGGTATAAATTTAATGAATTCTCGTACTTTGGGATTTCTAAGCGTGAGATTTTTGGAGTATGCCTGTCAAATTATTTTCAATTTTGAATGCAATACACATTTAAATTTCTCTGAAGTGATCAACATCATTTCACTCATTTTCTTGTGAGAAAATATGGATGCATATTATGCTTATGTTTCAAAGGGTTGTAATAATGAAACTGAGCATATATTTGTTCTGATATTGAATCTTTTCTTCATCTTTTTCATTCTTAAAGAGTTGTTTGGTCCATTTTGTTGAAAAATCAACAAGAAATGTGTGTCTAATTTATTTTTCCCTTAAATAAATTGGACAATAAATATTAATCTATTATCTCATAATTACTTGAAATAATTAACTGAAATGGAAAATCAGTTAACTATAGGAAATTTGAGTTCAAAGGTTGACTGGTGGGACATGGAAGTTGAATTAGTTGTAACTAAGTGACTTGAAGTTGTAACAAAGTTATAAGTGTAGTGATGTGAGTTGTGAAGTAGTTTAACTCAGTTAAGTGAGTTAAGCTTAGTTGTACTAGTTGTAACTGAACTTACACTAGTGAGAGTTCAGTGAATTAATTATTAATTAATTCGCAATCATTGATCTCACATGCAACTGAAGATTTACCATTGTTAACTACATGCATGTCAGATCCAGTGGAGACCCAGTTGAGACAACTGTGGATGTTCCCATGAGCAATGTGCAGCCTAGGTAAGAAGAATTCGAATTCAATTGCATTTTTTCCATTGCAGGGATTGTGCAAAGGAGGCAGGTTGTCTGGAGGCAGAGAATTGGCACATGTATTTGTTGATTTTTGTATGACAGTGTGAGACGATTGTATTGTACTGAGAGCTCTTGGATTAGAGTTTTGTATGAGATTGTTTCATGATCCATGATATACATAATATATGATAGTGGGGTTTTTAGCTTTATGATTTACCGGTAAAAACATATGTGTTATGTGTGATTGATCTTTCTTCTTGATATTGCAATTGGCGATCGTGTTTTCAATTCCGCAAGAATATTAGTAGAAGCGATTATGTATTTAACAGTGGCATATAATTGTTAGATCAGGAGAATCCATGCAATACATAATTTGTATTGAAATTTCTACACATTTCCAAGTAAATTTTTCACTCAAAGACCAATCTGGTTATCAAGAACCATTTTATACATAAACTAAAGCAATAAAGATTTGGGTTTGTTGTTTAGTGTTATCCTATTTGATTGTCCAATCCAATAACATCAAGCTACATATTTCATACTATAACATAGGAGTACTGCCTCTATAAAAACGCACGGGGATTTTATCCTCGCGAGGTTATCGTTTGGATTTTGACCAATATGAACATCAACAAAAGTGGATTTTAGAGGACGCAGATGTAAGAGGTGCAATTTGAGAGTAGCACGATTAAGGGTCTATGAACCTGGGCTGCATCTGGGGAATGTTGTACTCTCGCATCACTCAAAAAATGAATAAGTGTTGGAAAATTTGAAATAGGGAAAAAGACTAAGTATAAATACATGGTTTTGTGGGTGTATGTAACTGAGAATTTGATGGTAGTATGACCTATAACCCGCATTTTAAAAGGAAATAGAGACTAAGGAGATACAAGAAGAAAAGAAAAACAAAAGAAAAAGATTAAGGATATTTATGTATGTACAAATATTGATCATGAATGTGGATCAACATCTGACTCCAACTATGTGACAGTGACCCCATGTGGATTACTGAGATCCATAATATAGTGACCCCCTATGGGTTACTGAGAATCCAAAATATTATTTCATTGGGAAAATGGATTCAAAAAGAAAAGAAAGAGGGAAAAGAAAAGAGAAAATATTAAAATGATATATACAAAGGAGTACCAAGAAAAAATATGTATAAACTTTGGTTTGGGGATTTTAACAGAAGAAATGTTTTAGATATTGCTCGTTCACATGAAACGGTTGAATGGTTCATTTCATATTCTTCAACAAGTATGAATTGTAACCAATAACCCTTTCAATATGATATAGTTTGATCCATAGTGCTTCAAATTTTGTGTGAAAAGATGGTTTTTCCTTTGCCTTTTTCCACAATAAAACTAATTGATCTTTTTGAAAATCCTTTGAAGTAGTACTCTTGTCAAAGTAATTTTTGAAAACATGTTGTCTTTTATTCATTAACAATATCACTTGTTCCCTCTATTCTTCTAATTGCAGGAGTTCATTATATATTTTTTGCATTGGTGGCTATTCTTCTCCATTCTCATTGTTTCCAATAAGAGCAAGGGAATTCAATTCTAAATGTAGCGGTAATTTTGCTTCTTTCCCATAAACTAAAGTATATGGAGAATGACCATTACTATGTTTTGGAGTAAGAAGACTATCCCAGAGTGCATATATCAACTTGTTATGCCAATTCTTATGGTTGGCCTCAATTGTCTTCTTGATAAATTATTTGAATTAATGTTTTGTTTGTTGATTTTTCAAAACCATTCCCATGTGGATAATAGTTGGATGACTGACCCATGATGATTCCATATTCTCCAAAAAAGTTTGAAAAATTTGACCCAATAAAAATTGAGCCATTATTCGTTATGAATTTTTCTGATACATCAAATCTTGATAGAACATTTTCCTTTAAAAAATGAATTAGTTGCTATGAATCTACATTTCTCAAAGCCACTACTTCTTGCCACTTTGTAAAGTAATAGGTTGCAGTAATAATATAGGCATGGATTTTCTATACTTAGGGTTTATTGGTCCAATCAAATCTAGGCCCCATTGTGAAAATGGTTGATCCATCATTGCAGACCGTAATGGCATTGCAACTCTTTTCATTTTTCCTGAGAAAGTCTGACATGGAATGCATTTTCGAACAAACTCATGAGAATATTTGAACATAGTTGGCCAATAATAACCAACCTGAATGATTTTGTGAGCTATCACAATTGGCAAAAAATGTCCACCACAAACACCACTATGAAATTCTTGAAGTATTTCTTGGGACTTTAAATTATCCAAACATCATAATAGAACACCATCAAAGTTTCTTCGAAACAATACACCAGATACTAGAACATATTAATTTGTCTTCATTTTCAAGGTTCTTCTTTATTTAGAAGACATTTAAGGAGGGAATTGACATGATTTCAAATATAAGATTATGTCCCTATACCATTCTGAATTTTCTAAACGTGTTCCTTGTATTACAACATCAAATCCATTGGGAGGAGAAATATTCACAGCTTCAATCCCAGTCATGAATTTACATAATCCCTACCCCTTGATAGCTTTCGAAGGTTTAATTTCCAGATCATATTCTTGAAGATTTTCCAACCAATTTTCCCATCTTCCTTCTCTGAGTTGTTGATTTAGTATCATTTTTACAGGTGAATGTCGAACATAAGAGATGGCATGAGCTCATAGAATGTAAGTCTTGAAGTGAGCAATTGCTTTGACTAAGGAAAGAAATTGTTTCTCAATGATTGAGTAATTTAATTCATAATCATGTAAGGTTTTACTCATGAAAGCAATGGGAAGTTCTTCCAGTTTCTGATTTTTTCGAGTGAGGATAAAGGCAATGGTTTCTTCCGAAGTGAATGAATACAATATGAATTCTTTATCAAAATTAGGGTTAACAAGAATAGGGGAGGTAGTAATGGGATGTTTGATTTTTGTGAAGGATTTTTGAATATCTGGTGCTCATTCAATTTTTTTATCTTTCTTTAACAACTTATTTATTGTCTTGACAATGGTAGCATAATCAGAAACAAAACGTTGAACAAATTTTATGTTTCCAAAGAAATATTGCACTCATTTTCTTGATGTTGGAGGCTTTAGGTCATTTACTACTTTGACTCTTTCTGGATCAATGTATACTCCTTCTTTTCTTACAATATGTCTTATCAACTTTCCTTCTGTTATGGAAAACATGCAATTTTTAGCATTCAAAGATATTTCATAAATTATACACCTTTCAAAGACCTATATGAGATGCTTGATATGACTTTCTCTTAGTTTTGAATAAATTGTTAGGTCATCTTGATAATATGCCATAAATTTTGCAACGATATCTTTAAAAGTGTGGTCCATTGCTCTCTGGAATGTTGTACCTACGTTCTTCTATCCGAATAACATTCTAACATAAGCATAAGTTCCCCACGGTGTTATGAATGTTGTTTTTTATCTATCTTATTCTTCCATGAAAATTTGGTTGTATCCCGAAAATCCATCTAACATAGACATTAATGCAGAACCAGTGACTATTGAAGAATCATCTCCATATTTGGCAATGGGTAATTATATTTTATGTTTTCTCAATTGATATCTATGAAATCAACACAAAGATGGATTTCACCATTCTTCTTCCTAACTACCACGTGATTTGAGAGCCATTTTGAATGTGATAGAAAAAAATTATACCAACCTTCTTTAATTTCTCTTGGGATTTATCATTCTTATCTTTTGCTTGAGAGGTTTTGATCCTTCTTTTAAAGGAATGACATGTTAAAATATGGACTTGTCATATTATTTCAATTCGTCATAAATCCAAGCAAAGATGTCTTGAAATTATTTGAAAAGTTGGGTATATTGATTGATTTCTTCAATAGTGCAATCGGTACACACATTTATGTATTTTGGAAAATCAATAGTGCCAATGTTTATCTTTTGTGTTTCTTGAACCTTTCTGACAAACGGTTCTTCAAGTAGATATGGAATCTTTGTTTCGTCATCTCTTGTAAAAAGGGATTCCAAACTGACACAACTCTTGGGAGTAAGTTTAAGATTTTGATCATGTTGCTCCTTCTAAGGATTTCGATCTTCTTCTGAATCATTTGACATCAAGGAGTCATTATCGGTGATGAAATTTGTGACATGTTCATCATTTTCAAATACTTGTAAATATTCTTGGTTATCTGGTATTGAAGGTTGGAAAATAATATCCACATTAAAAGCACTCTGACTCTGAGAAACTTATGTATTGAAAAGAGATGTGGCCACTGCCAATGAATCTTCCATTGGATTCCTTTCTCTATGAAAAAAATATGTATTGAAATATTTGAAAGAATCTATGAGTTCACAAACTCTTCTTGCATAATCTTTTAGTTTTTCCTTCTTAATTCTATATTTCTTTCTTATATGATTGATAATCAACTCCAAATCACTAGTGACTACCATCACAAACTCTTCTTGCATAATGTTTTAGTTTTTCCTTCTTAATTCTATATTTCTTTCTGATGTGATTGATAGTTAACTCCAAATCACCAGTGACTACCAAATTTTCAACTTTCATCTGAATGGAAAGAATCATCCCTTGAATTAATGCCTCATATTTTGTTTCATTATTGGTACATGGAAACACCAATCTGATGGCATGTGGATATATACCAGATTGAGGGATTTTAAAAATAATTTCTGCTCCATTTCTAGACTTAGAACAAGCACTATCAAACAACGTCTTCCAGAAACCCTGAAAAGAATTTTCTTCATCTTTCTTGTGAAGGATGATTTCTTCTTGACTAAGAAAAACATAATTTCCAATCCATACATCAATATAATTCTACATTACTTCATTTTATTTCTTCTTGAAAGATATAAGATTTCTACTTTCTCGAGGTACCCTGATCATTGTTCCATCATTGTTAGGAAACATCATACAACTTCTTTCATTCATGATATATCCTCTAATTAATGAACACCAATCCCTTCTGAATACAACGCCATATGCTAGAGGAAATTCCACAACTATAATAGTGAAATTTTTTTTGATGTGAGGTGTTGCATTTATCCATGCACATACGTATTTTATCTTGCCATAGGCAGGGACCTTTCTAGTATCGATGGCATATATACTTTCCCCAATCCCATAGTATTTTGTACATCCAATTCCCAATGCTTCCAGACTAATAGAGGCATGATATTGTTGGTAGCTCCACTATCAACCAAACAATTATGTAATGTAAAGTCATGATTTTATATGGATATGTAGAAAGGTGGTACTTTGCCTCTTGGTCTTACTGATGAGACATTTGTTGTTTTCTAGTATTTATGACAACAACTTATATTCTTGTTTGTGAATCATCAAGTATATTTGAAGTATTTTCTGTTGGTTGTGGTATCTTCACCACCTCCATGAAGGGTAAGGTAATTTTTATTTTGGTTAAGTCATTAATCATATTATAATTCATTTGCAGTGGAGTCTTTCTCTGACTAGCAAATTCTTGTTGCTTTGTTGGTTCTTCATTATTTATTTTCACCTTTTCTTTTTCAGGTTCTTCGTTTGTCATGAATTTATTCACTTGTGATCTAGTTTGGAAAATATTATCTTGTGAATAATATGGATCTTCTTGTTCATAAAAAATGTAAAAAGATGATGTGCCTTCATCCATCTGCACTGACTCTAGAACCTCATTTTGGGTAACATCTACTTCTTGATCAAAATTTTCAAATCTTTCTTCTTCCACAATTCATTCTAATATGACGACATTGGGATTTGGCACTCTTGGTTCTCTTGGTATATGTTCCTCAACTCTATCATTTCTTATTCTTGAATCTTGTACTGGGCCTCTTATGTTTGGATTAGGTGGAGCAATATTCTCACATCTTTTCAGCCTAGTAATCTCATTTTGCATTTGTCTTATGGTTCTTCTCATTTGAGCAATCTCTATTTTTTTTCTTGTTTCCTGAGCAGCTACTCAATCATTTCTAACATTAGTTGGAACACCATGGAGAATTCGTCCACCATTACCTAAATTTTCAACATTTTTTGAAGTAGACAGTCTTTGATGTGATATGGCAAGAGTATCCATTTGTCTCTGTACTTTCCCAAGAATGATCTCAGGATCAACATTATTCTCTAGCATAAATTATTCCATCTCTATTGCCTTTTCAATGGATCCATCCAAATCATTTATTTGTGAATATCTAATTGCATAATTTACATTTGCAAGCATTGCATTCTTATAGCATCCAAATATAACATGTCTATTTAGGTGTTTCTCTTTTGGGATTTGATTTAAAGTCTTAAAGAATCCTAGATTGAAATATTTTATTCTTTCTTCTTTATTGAGATGGATTTGAGTGAATTGAGTGAGCAACATATGATATTCCACGAGAGGTGCATACATAGTCATAAACATATTTTATAATTCATCAAATGAACTGATTGATCGAGTTGGTAGAGAAAGATACCACTCATAAGTTGGGACTATTAAAGTCTACAAAAAGACTCTTACCATCACATCATCATGTTCAATTAAATTTATATCACAAACAACTAGGAATTGATCCATGTGTCTCTTTGGATCCATGATTCAATCACTTGAGAACACAGGTAAGACTCCTTGAGGTAGGGTTCATAACGTGTGTTGTTCTCCATGTAGATCAAGTGGGTTTTTTCTATTCCTTCTTCTTGGAATTATTTGTCTATTATTTTCTTCTCTTTCTTCATTTGGGATCTCATTTCATTCTTCTCGATCTCCCATGGTTAGGGTTTCACTTATTTCTAAATTCAAACTTTGACCAACTTTGTAGAGAAAGAGTTTCTTACTTTTACTTCTCATTAGTGGACCTTTATAAGGTTCCATTTTTTCTTGAATTCATTGTTGTCTTCTTTGTCTCAGAGCTATTTCTCTTTCTTCTTCTCTAGCAAGGGTTTCCCAAGAACTTTCAAGTTCTACACATATTTTAGTTGTTGTTAAGACCAAATCATAAAGTTGATGCAAAACACTTTCTTGATTTCTAAGTCCTACTTGTAGTTGGGGTTGATTTGGTTATGGTTGAGCCATTTAAATTATGGTATGTGAAACTAGCCTTTTGTTCTCCCCAATGGAGTCGCCAAAAATGTTGATCTAAAAACTATTTTATGATCTTTGAGTCAACCTCACAAGCATAAAATCCCCTTGATTTTTTTAAGAGGTGGTGCTCCTCTATTTTTAAATAGCATGAAGAAATATAAGCAATCCCCGAGAAGGACCTGACTTATTTGAAATAAGTATTCACTTGCAAAGAATATCTGAGATGGGACTAGGTATATTATGAAAGGAAATGTTTACAATATGTTACAGGATTATAAACCAAAAGAGGGTGAAAGAAAATATAATGACATTTCCATCACATCATTCATCAAGACAAAACACAATGTTCAAGGAAAGGAAGCAAGAAAGTAGAGACCGCATATGGCAGATAACTTTGAATGATCCTTTCATTGGGCACAAAAAAGATTAGGATAGATACACATTTGAAATCTCATGTTTGAATCAAAGTCTTTGCGATTATAATAATGTGATATCCCGAAATAGATCTTGGGGATCCTCAAAAAATAATATGTCTTTAAAAATACAAGATAAATGTATTGAAATAAAATATTTGTGTTTTTCCTTCAAAGAGGACTAGAATGGGGCTCCCACGAACAATGAAATGAAAATACCTAGAAGACACAAGAAAAACAATCAAGGATCAGCCTGGGTTTCATAGATTACCGTGAAATGGAAGGCAATATGACAAGTGATTGTAGAATAATGATAAGGGGAGGAATATGGTTGCTTATTGACTCACTATGATGGAAATTTTTTCCTGAACCCTTTACTTTCTTGAAGGTGCCTAATTTGTAGACACCTGTTGTGGTTGAGGTGGCATAACTTCTACAATTGTTTTTTGTTGTTCTAGCTTGGTAACTTTGATTAAGGATTTTCTTAAACAGTCTTCAATATATTCCCTCATGGGGGCCACCATGATCTCATGCCTAGTATTTATTTCAAACAAATCATTCTCCATTTCTCTTAGTTCCATGCCTAATTGGTGCAATGTGTCATATACCTCATCATTTATGTTGATGTATATGACTAGCCACCTTTGAATCTCTTCCTTGGAGAATTCCATTGATTCGGTGAACTCATTTGCCCATGAAAATTTCAATACACTAAGTTGGTCTAATAATTTCTCTTTAGATGAAAGTATTGTATCCATTAATAAGCTTGGGCCATCAAGTTATTTCTTGATATCAACAAGATTAAAGAATAAGTCACCTCTTTTTTATTCAAAGAATCTAATTCATTTATCATTTCTCTCAAGTTTTTTATTCTCTTCAACCAACATGCATTAATTTGTTTCATCCAGATGTTTGAGGGATGGTTTTTCTATCTTCTGTGAATATTGCTTAAGCTTGAAACTTTAGCTGAAAATGTACCCACGACATCCTTATAGAAACCTTCATCATTCTCCATATCTTTATGAAGATATTCTTTGAATTTTGTAATCCTTGTTGCAAAGTTGTTTGAGTTTTGCAAAAGCTCCCAGATTTATTGAATCAAATCTATTATTTTTTTTATCTCATCTCCAACAAACTTTCTTATTGCTTGCAACAAACTTGATGAACATTTCCATTTGTTGCTACTTTCTGAGATGTCTTCTTGAAACTTGATGAATCCTTAAAAGAGACTTAGTAAGGAGATTCAAGAAGAAAAGAAAAACAAAAGAAAAATATTAAGGATAATTATGTATGTACAAATATTGATCATGGATGTGGATCAACAGGGGCCTAGGTAGCATCTATAATAAAATTACCAAAGCATACTCTCTATGGGTAGGTCTCAAGCTTGCTAAAGATATAGGAATCCTCAAGCTTTCTATATTGGGTGATCCAATGTTGGTGATAATATCACTGATCAAAAATAATATTGTTGGGAATAATATCTTTATCAGTATCATGTCTTGTCACTTGCCCATCTATATGAATTTGGAGAATACTCCTTGTACCATATTAAGCGTGAGCAAAATTCATGTGTTGATCAATGGACTAAATAAGGAACATGCTTGGAAGAAGTCATAATTAAAATCAATGGTCTAAGAAGGAAACTCCCCCTCCCTTGATTCATGTGAGCAACACTTTAATAGGAATGAATAATTGGCAAGGTGTGGGAACCATTATCTGTGTGCTCACATGGATTATGCAATGATTTGACAATTCATTAGTCGGATGCATTTATTTGAGTTTGTGTGAGGTTAAGCGTACACACTCGGGTATGTGTGAAATAGAGTTTCATGGAGTAATGGCTATGGTCTTGAATTTTTCCTCCTATGGCATTAGTGTCTGGTGTTTTCATCTGAGGTTTCGTCAATTTGAATTACACTCTTGTTGTTACACTTGTGATAAAATTTGTGAGTGGTGATTTATTTGTCTTGTTGGTTAGGAAAGCATGGATTCCTCCTGGAGTGATGTTAAATGCATTCTCAGACGGCATGAGAAAATGGTCAAAGACAACAGTTCAGGCCTTCAACAAGTTTTTGTAATATCCCCAAATGGGATAGGCTGGAATATCAATGTTCGTTGTCCAAATGTATGGTTATTTCTTTTGTTTTTAGGACATAAACTCATAGACAACCTTTGAAAAACACTTTGCATAGATTGTATTTATAGACATTTCGTCAAACATGTAGCATGTAAATTAAATACACCAGAAATAGAAGAGATAACATTGACATATTTATTCTAAATAAAGTATGAAATACAATCACAAAGGATATCTAATGGTTGTATAAAAGCTGCAATGAAAATAGTAAACATTACCAAACACAATCCAAAACCTAGAACAATGTCTTTGTCTCTTCAATAACTGCTACCAAATCTACTCCAAGCTCCTCCAATCCCTTCACATCTCTATCCTTATCCCTTAGCTCATCAAATAATATCTTGATCCATTGCAGATCCCCCATAGTCTATTTCCAAGAGCCCACATCTCTCCCCCAACCCTCACGTCTTGTAGAAGACCCTTGCGGTCTCTCCTCACTACACAAATCTATAAAAGGGAGACTCATCCCTCCTCAAAATGCCTCTCTGGCCTCCTATAACCACTCGATCTGCAGATAAGGGAAGACATATCCTTCAAATGATGTTGCGGCCCCCATGGATGCCCACAATAACCTTCCACATGTTGCAGAAAAATCCCATGACCCTCGTGGATCAGTGGGGGATGGAAATCGGGCTATCTAATATATCCACGCAGTCCCTCCAATTTCCATGACCTCTCACAACCCGGCCAACCTGAATAAGATGAATTGAGCCTCTCCACGAAGTTCCAAAAACCTCCTATTAATGTTGATATACCTTCACATTGAACAGAAGTGACCAAATGAAGATCTAGTGAAGATCCAAAATGGATCTTCTCCTTTGTCAAGCTAGGGTGGATTTTGCACCACCGAAACAAGACCAACAATGGAAGGGTTTTTCCAAAACCCTAATGAAAACTTGGCTCACCGAGCACTCCAAATAAGAGATCAAATCATAATGAGGAAGGTGAAGTGCTACTCTTCATTTATACTCCTCCGAACCCCTTCTAGATATGTCCTCTCTTTGACCAGATCCACATGAAGATTAAAATCACTTTATAACCCTTTTTAAACCCCTTTCTATGACAGAAAGTGATTGATTGGTTTCTAAGACATTCTTGGACATCATAAGTCCCTTTCTCATCATCCCAACCTTTAAATATTTTTGCATTGGTTCCAACGAGCTATTACACGAAGGTATCCCCTTAGATAATATGATCAAAATAATACCTTTAGCATATTTAATTAAAGTATGCTCAATAGTAACAAAAAATTATGGAAATCATCGAAATGCCACAGAACCAAGAGTGAACTGTGCAGAAATGATCATGATGATGAAATATGGCGAATGGCCTAAGCGGGGCCCCATATGACTCTACCAAATTTCTGGAAGTCACTAGTATCCTCATTTTACTCCTCTGGTCAGGTTGACATAAACTCGTAAGGTCACCTCTGACTGCAAAATAGGGGGATCAAAAAATGGGGAAATTACAGTCCTTCATTCCCAAAGATTGCTTGTTTTCAAGCAATTCCATCACAACCTGATGCTCCATCAACTGAGCCAGGATGAAACTGAAAATGATACTTGGGTACCAAACCACCCTAGAATATGTGAATCATCCTCCACTCAATGCGGGATATGACAAGGTATGGACATAATAGGCCTTCTGAAAATCGATGCTAATTAGAGAAACCAGGTATCGCCACAATTCGATCAACCCTTCAAATAACTACCCCACTAGGTAACCAATCTCGTGGAAGAAAAAACTAGCTCTCGCCTCCGTGTCAGCTATCGAGTTGTCTAATACTGAAATCTTGGGGTCCCAATCTAATCTCATAAATGAACCACCATGTTTTACATGCGCCACCCTGATCATAATCATCCAACCATTGTGTCTGGCCTGCATCCTCCTATCTTGGAACTCCAAGATGAAACACCTGTAAGGCTTGAACCTAATACCATGAATAGTATCTTTCATAGACATCCATGTGAATTCACGGCCTGCAGATCCACTGCCATGCTTGATCTTGAATATAGGAAAAGGAAGTTTGTCCTCATCACTGATAATGACTTTGAACTGCTCTTGGACTCTAAACATCTCTCCACCGGATAACTCTGTCACCTTTGTTGCCCCATACTCCAAAGACATCACTAGAAAGTGTGTGAACTCTGATGACAAGTCAATCATTGCACGCAAACTGTCTACTTCTTGCACCATCGGTAAACCTGTGATGCAAACAATCAACATGTTATCCCACTCTCGCTAAGAAATGGGCAAGGGCTACATCAACCCTACTAGATGAGTGTGCCCCTACCTGTACTGTTGATTATGTTGGCAAATATTTAAGAGATAGCGAACAGACAGCGCATGCTTGTATACTTGTCATTGATGGCAAGTACAACAGTCAAGATGGCATGAGTACAGAAAGTATGAAATATATGGGCATTATGAGAAGATGTTGCAGAGAAGATTCGATTAAGCTCAGAAGAGATAGTGCAAAGGATTGTTGGCAGATCATTGATGGCAAGATCAGAGTAAGCGTAACAAAGTAAGCTCGAGAGGAGAAGCAGAATTTTTGATCATTGAATCTCTTTTACAATTCCCGATGACCGTCAGATCAAGTGTTGATCGGGACTGTTGATCCCATGCCATTTCGGGGTTTCGCGAATCGTGACTTGGAGAGGTAAGTAACATAACCGCTGAAATCGCGATATGCGAAATCACGATTTAATCGTAGCCGTCAGATCGAGGTTTGTTCTGGACCGTTGATCCAACTCCATCTTGGAGCTTCGCCTATCATGACTTGGAGAGGCAAGTAACATAACCGGTGAAATCGCGATATGCGAAATCGCAATTTAATCCCAACCATCAGATCAAGGTGTGATCTGGACCGTCGACTCCGTTTCGGAGTTTCAACTATCGTGACTTGGAGAGGCAAGAAACATAACCTCCAAACTCACGAGATGCGAGATCGCGATAAGATCTGGACCGTCAGATCTATGGATATTTTAACCGACGATCAGATGAAGTTTATAAACTCACGAAGCACCTTTTTGGCACAGCCTATGGTCACCATCGGTGGTCATGAGAAGGGAAGGATTCAATTCTGATAAGCTCCATTTCGGGGTTTCGGGGATCGCGTCTTGGAGAGTCGAGATGCCTCATCTCCAAACTCGCGAGATGCAAGATTGCGATAAGATCTGGACCATCGGATCTATGAAGATTTCAATCGTCAATCAGATGAAGTTTATAAACTCGCGAAGCGCCTTTTTGGCACAGCCTATGGTCACCGTCGGTGGTCACGAGAAGGGAAGGAGTCATTTCTGATACGCTCCATTTTGGGGTTTCGGGGATCGCAACTTGGAGATTTGAGATGCCTCATCTCCAAATTCACGAGATGCAAATTTGTGAAAAGCACTTTATGCATAAGCACTTGGTCATGACCATGGTCATATAATGGAAGGAGCTAGTGCAGAAAAGCTCTGTATCGGAATTTCGGAGATCACGACATGAAGTGTCAAGACACTTGGCCACAGGAATGTCGAAATGTCGAAAACCAATTTAAAGGCAAGATTAATAAAGTTCATCCAATGGTGCAGATAAACTTGAATATGATCGGAGGGCTTATGTTCTCTCTCACAGTTAAATCATTAGTTACGAATCTGTTAGCTAAACTGAGTCATGATTCTTGATCGGTTGGTGTTTCAGTTGCTTAGACGGTTTTTCTGTTGTCGAAGAAGATGCGAAGTGAAACTGCTGTGGGCATTGTGCATAAATGAAGAAGAGATAGATTGTGTGTGGTCGGTTGTTCTGGACGAAATATGAATTAAAACTATAAGAAAGAGAAAATCATAGTATGCGCAGTGTGAGACTAAAAATGTGAGCAGTGTGAGATAAAACTCAGAGAAGAGTAACAGATGAGGAATAGATTTGAAGCAGAGCAGAATGACAGAACAAGTTGAAGCAGAGCAGAATTGCAGAACAGACAAAGGAAGAGAAGAAATTGCAGAACAGTTAGAAGAAGACCAAATTTACAGAACAGAGAAGATGTGGTAAGAATCAATTTATCTGTGTAACTGGTTGTTTAATTATTCATTTAATATTTCAGGGTGGTTGGGAGGTGTTAGGGAGGACTGTTGTCCTCAGAGGTTCAAGTGGGAGCTTGAACACAGGGAGTTGTAGCTTCCATCTGGTTGCAGCCAGAGAAACCAGGGTGGCAGGGTGGTGCAAGGGAGAACAAGTGTTCTCTATTATACAGGTTGGAGCCTGTGTAACTGGAAGTTGGTGCTTCCATCCAGTTGGTGCTGGAACATTA
>ML813321.1:101606-114787 GCA_009831015.1 Picea engelmannii | reverse complement strand
GACAAGTGATAAAGTCTCTAGGGTCCCATGCGATCCTGTATGATGTGAAACATCTTCTACTCATATCACTGATCTCCAAGGGGGTAACACAAGAATCCTTATGAGTGCCCCTGATAAGCCAAGCAATCATAAGATGCATAAACTCAATCAACTCCTCAGAAGACCACTCCTCAACATCGGCTAATTGGAACATTTCATCATAGTCATCATAAGTAGAACAAGATGTTTCATCCTCATCTTTCCCATCCAACACACTAGTGTCATCGATCTCATCAGTTAGCTCTAATGGTGTACCATAGTTTGTTGTTTGGTCTTCCTCAACATGGCTAGATGCACATTCCTCCACTTTTCCTTCCTACTCATCTCTCATCGATTTCTGCCATGTGCTTTTAATGGAATCCTCGTCCAAGTCCTTGGGCCAACTTCCATACTTGAGGGTTTAATAGCCTTGAAAGGTCAAAGTTGCACAAATCTCCTCAGCCAATGATAGATACTCCCAGTAGTAAGGTATGTATGTAATTTCTAGTAGTTGTCTCCTAAGTTTCGAATCTGTCCTCAACTTCTTATGCCATTGCATTGTTGGTTACTTAATGAAAACAATATGAAAATGTATTGTATGTGCACGATCTAAAATAACTCCTCGCTAATTTTCCCTTCAGGCTGGTAGGAAAACCAACTTTGATACCACTATAATATCCCCAAATGGGATAGGTTGTAATATTAATATTTGTTGTCCAAATGTATGGTTATTGCCTTTGCTTTTAGGACATAAACTCATAGACAACCTTTGACAAACACTTTGCATATATTGTATTTATAGACATTTTTCCAAACATGTAGCATATAAATTAAATACACCAGAAATAGAAGAGACATAATTGGCATATTTATTATGAATGAAGTCTAAAATACAATCACAAAGGATCTCTAATGGTTTTATAACAGCTGCAATACAAACAATAAACACTACCAAACGCAATCCAAAACCTGGAACATTGCCTTTGTATTTTCAACAACTACTGCCAAATCTGCTCCAAGATCCTCCAATCCCTTCGTTGCTCTATCATTCTCCCTTATCTCATCAAATAATCCCTCGACCCACTTCAGATCCCCCACGATCTAGTTCCAAGAGCCCGTGGCTCTCTCCCAACCCTCACATCCTACAGAATACCCCTGCGGTCTCTCCTCACTACACGGATCTGTAAAAGGGAGGCTCATCCCTCCTCAAAATGCCTCTGCAACCTCCCATAACCACTTGGTCTGTAGATAAGGGAAGACGACTCCTTCAAATAATTTTGGGGCCCCCTTGGATGCCCAAAATACCCTTCCTCCTATTGCAGAAAAATCCCACGGCCCTCGTGGCTCATCCAAGGATGGAAATCAGGCCCTCTAATAGATCCACACACTCCCTCCAATTGCCACGACCTCTCATGTCCCCTCCAACCTGAATAAGATGAATCGGTCCTCTCCAAGAAGTTCCATGAACCTCCTATTAATGTTTTTATACCTTCACATTGAACAAAAGTTACCAAATGAAGCTCTAGTGAAGATCCAGAATGGATCTCCTCCTTTGTCAAGCTAGGGTGGATGTTGCACCACTGAAACAACACCAACAATGGAAGGGTTTTTCCAAAACCCTAACGAAAACTTGGCTCACCGAGCACTCCAAACAAGAGATCAAATCATAATGAGGAAGGTGAAGTGCTACCCTTCCTTTGTACTCCTACAAACCCCTTCTAGATCTTTCCTCTCTTTGACCAAATCCACATGAAGATTAAAATCACTTCATAACCCTTTTTAAACCCCTTTTATGACAGAAAGTGATTTATTGGCTTCTAAGACATTCCCAGACGCCATAAGTCCCTTTCTCATCATCCCAACCTTTAGATATTTTTGTCTCGGTTCCAATGAGTTGTTATTACACGAAGGTATCCCCTCGGATAATATCATCTAAATAATACCTTTAGCATATTTAATTAAAGTATGCTTGATAATAACCCAAAATTATGGAAATGAACGGAATACCAAGAAACCAAGAGCGAATTGTGTGGAAATGATCTCGATGATGAAAGATGGTGAATGGACTAGCCTGGGGCCCATATGACTCCGCCAAATTTCCTAGACTCGTTGTTATCCTCATTTTACTCCTCTGGTCAAGTTAACATAAACTAGTAAGGTCACCTCTGATTGAAAAACAAGGGGATCCAAAAATGGGGACATTGCAATTTTAGGCAAATTAGGGGATCGATATCAGACCATTGCCATTTTTCTTCAACACATAGACAACCTGGGGATGGAATGTCAACAATTAAGATCACTAGTTTTTTCATAGAATTCCTAGTCAACCTCAATTAACCAAGCATTTGCAATTTCATGCCTTGGAATATTAGAAGACAAGCAGAGGGGTCAGGATGTAGTTCCAATGGACATCAAAGAAAATACCCCTTCTCATGGGAGGGTGTAGGAAGTTCTAGACAATGAATCTACCCACCATTAATGTTTTACAAAGTTATATTTTTGTTGGGATAGTATGAAAAAGGCATTTGCAGCCAGACTGCATGGACATATTATAAGAAGGTTTATGTAATCGTCAGTATGTTAGCAGTAGGGGAATGTATAGGTGGTGATCCAAATTTGGTAAACCTTTTTTAACGTGTTGATTTGCTTCAACACAACCCTTATATAATACAAAGTTCCAGTTCAAGTTTTTTTTTTGTGTGTGTGTGTGTGTGTGAATTCTCGCTAGCGCAATTGGTTAAGGTGTGGATTTTATTTGCTAGGTGACCCAAGTTCAATATCCTTACGGTGTGTTTAGTCAGGAAGAGACACCCAAAAAAATCCAACCATATTAAGGGTTGATGCAACCTAGACCAACTGCAATCTTCGGATGATTTTCAGATCTTAGATGCCCCTAGATTGTGGTTTCTTAACCAAAAATTGAAATATTAACCTTACAAGTGATTATATATATAACTTTAACGTTTTCTTTAAAAGCTAGAGTGAAACAAATTTAAAAAGACAAGAATGACACTTTCCAAAGTTTGGAAAAAAGTTAGGTTGTGGCAATCAAAAACAAAAATGTTCTCAATAACTTATGTGATCATGGTCTTTAATTAGTAATAAAGGTTATATTATTAGTTAGTGAAAATGTTATATTATGTAAATGAAAACAAAAATATTTGATGTAGTTAGGTTGTGGCAATCAAAATAAAAATGTTCTCAATAACTTATGTGATCATGGCTTTTAATTAGTAGTAAAGGTTATATTATTAGTTAGTGAAAAATGTTATATTATGTAAATGAAAACAAAAATATCTTATGTTAAATTTGGTGAAAGGATTTATTGACAAATTGTTATAGAATTGTATTAAAAAATGTTTAAAAATATTTATAAAGTTTGTAATTTTAATGTTAATTAGGTTTATTTTAAGTAGTTAAATGGAGGACTGAGAATTTTTCCCAAAATATATTACGGGATAAACAAAAAACTATATATAATTTTGATAAATAATTATATTATATACTATGGAAATTATAATATAAATATTAATAAAAATATATTATTAATCAAAATTATTGTTATTAAAATTATGAGTGGGTAATTTTTATACCAGAATGGAGAGAATGTATGATTTATATAATTTAAAAAAATAATTAATTTTTTAATCAAAATTAGAATCTCAAAACTTTTTTATTATGATTATATTGACATTTAAAAAAGTAACTTATTAACTACGGTGTATTAATACTTGTTCACTGTCGAAGATCAATATGTGCTTTTAATTTGAAAAAACCCGAGTTGCTCCCGCGCGCGCCTTGCGTGAGCCTCCCTCTGCTCTCTTCTCCCAGCCACCATGGCTTCAGGAGGGGCATATGAGCCTCCCCCTGCNAAAAAACTGGTAGAGGCCTGTAGCAAATGGCCAATCTCAGCCTCTCGGGAAAAAATTGTGAAGAAGATGGACGCCATCCCGTCGGTAGATCTCCCAGTAGAAGAACCCTGCCATGTTGCCTTAAACATCGTTGAAAGAGGCCTGATCGGTCAATTTACTGGTTTATGGACTTCTCCAAGAGCCATCGAAGCGTGGATTTAGAGGAAATTGAGACCTCTTGTCTCAAAAGGCATCAAGAGCCATTTCGTCGGGAAAGGTTATTATGTTTTCATATTCGACAATGTTGAAGACATGAATCTTATCTTCAGAAACGAACCTTATTTTATGGGTCCCCGGGGGCTTTACCTGAACCAGTGGACTCTGGACTTTGATCCAGCCCAGGATGTGTCGTCAGCGGTCCCAGTCTAGGTGCACCTTCCACACCTACCTCTACATTGTTGGAGCCTGAAATCCCTAGAATTGATTGGGAATGCTCTTGGAAAATACATTGACAGAGCAGAAAGGAAGGATCAATACTCCTGCATGTGAATATGCATTGGGGGTGGATCTGGAAATAGGGCTCCCAGAGGCCATCAAGATAACAGTGGCAGACTGGTCACATGTACAAGAACTGAACTACGAGCAACTCCCCTTCAAGTGCAGGTATTTCCATGGCTACGGGCATTTCGCAAGGAACTGCGAAAAGAAGGCAGAGGAGGAAGCCGAAAAAACAAAAGGGGCGCAATGGACGAAGGTTCAGAAGTCGACCCCTTCAAAACAAATCAGTAAGCCTCGTTCAAAAGGGATTGCTACAAGAGCCATTGTGCCCAACACAGTGCAGCCTCAAGTGGCTGGGAACCCAACTCCTATTCTGATAGAATCAACTCTGAACCCCTTTGAACCTCTCAACTCCCAGGAAGAACCTCCGGCTACAGCTCATGATTTGGATCAACAGGCCTCCCCCTCCCAGCTTTGGAAGAAAAAAATACAGGTTCTCTTCCCACTCAACCAGAAAACTAAGTAGAAGGCTCTTCCTCCCCCTCCTACACAGATATGATAAGAAAGAAACCTCCGGAAATGTCAGGCTCATCAGAAGACGATACTTTTGAAAGACCATCGAAAAAAGCAGGAAGGAAATCCCTCAAAGAAGCAAGAAAGGAAGAAGTAGGGAGACATAAAATGCAGGGCAGCCAACCCACTCTCAAAATGTCTATTGGACAAAATACTAGAGCCAGGCCACCCAAGGGAGGCCCCTCTTCTTCCCATCCCAGTAAATGATGCATCTAATCTCTTGGAATTGCAAAGGCCTGGGGAACCCTATGAAAATCGAAGTTGTGAAAGATCTGTTGAAGACAAAATCGCTAGAGATCCTCATGCTCCAAGAGACAAAAACAGAAGGGGAAGCCCTTCTAGATCTAAGTAGAACGAATTGGAAAAGAAATGGTGGAAAGGTTGTTAGCGCAAGGGGCACTTCTAGAGGGCTTTCCACGGTCTGGATTGAAGACCAGTTTCACCTTGAAATCTCCTTCGAGACTCAACACTGGATCTATACAGAACTCCGCCACAAAACAAGTAAGATCATTATCGCTCTATTCAATCTTTATGTCCCAGTTCAATTTGTGGAGAAAAAAGAATGCTGGCAAACTCTTTCTGATTTTGTAGAAGCATAGTCTCCCAAGAATATTATAATAGCAGGGGACTTAAATATAGTGTTGGAACCAAAAGAAAAACAAGGGGGCATAATCAGCAGGATCATATGCTCCCCCTTGTAGAGGATATGATACAACAGCGGGACTTACTTGATATTAAACCAAAGAAAGGTTTATACACATGGACGAATAATAGAACAGGAGTTGCTCACATTTATGCCAGGCTTGACAGGTTCCTTGTGCAAAGCACCCTCTTATCAGATAAGAAAGTAGTGACCACCAAAATCCTCCCAAAAATTACCTTAGACCACAAGCCCATTCTCCTACAATTGGATAAGGAAGAAGACTTAGGCCCCATCCCTTTTAAATTCATCCCTCAATGGATTGAGTAGGAAGGGTTCATAGAAGTACTAACCAAAGCCTAGTCCACTCTAGTTATTGGCTCACCAAGTTTTGTTTGGGAACAGAAATCAAAAGCAACAAAATCAGCTCTTAAAGAGTGGGTTAAATCCCCCTCTAACCCCTACTCTGCAAAAAGTAAAGAGGTTGTTCAACAGTTAGCATATTTTCAGATGGACATGGAAAGTCAGGACATAACCATTCAGAGCCTGGAGAAGGAACAAGTTGCCCAGCAGGTCTCTCACAGAGCTTTCCGATATGAAGAGGAGTACTGGAAATTAAAGTCCCGAAGCCTATGGTTGGCAGCCGGTGATCGCAACACAGACTTCTTTCATAGGCAGTTCAGAGCCCATCTCTCCTGAAATCACATCTCTGAAATCACTACAACTGACGGTAGAGTCTCCAAAGGTTTTGCTCAAATAAAGGCAGTAGCAGAAAATCATTTTCAGAATCTCTATTCAGAGGATGGAACAGGAAATGAAGGGGTCTCCGCCGACTTCCTTTCCCATATGCCTCATCTTGTCAGTAATGAGATCAATGCAAGTCTCTTGAAACCATTTACTGAGGAGGAAATCAGTAAGGTTGTTTGGGACATGGAATCTGACAAAGCCCTGGGCCCTGATGGATTTTCCATACACTTCTACAAAGTTTGTTGGATAATTATCAAGCCAGATTTACTAAGAATGGTTAAATATTTTCAGCAAAAGGCCAAGGTCGGAGGGAGCACCAACTCCACTTTTCTTGCCTTAATCCCCAAAGAAGTCAACCCGATCTCTTTTGACATATTCAGACCTATCTCGTTGTGCAATGCCTCTTATAAAATCATCTCGAAGCTGCTAGCAAATAGACTAAAACCCCTGCTTGGACAACTCATTTCCCCCACCCAAGGGGGTTTCGTCAAAGGAAGGCATATTCTGGATAATGTGATTCTTGTACACGAAGCCATTCATTCAAGCCACCAGAGGAAGGATCAAGGAATGCTAATCAAGCTTGACATGGCCAACGCCTTCGATCGGGTCAAGTGGTCTTTTCTGTACAAAGTGATGCTCTCTTATGGTTTCAGCCCAGAATTTGTAAATTTAATCAAAGCTTGCATTGACAAGCCCTGGATCGCCCCCCTAGTAAATGGTCGGCCTGCTAATTATTTTCAAGCATCAAGAGGGATAAGGCAAGGTTGCCCGCTATCCCCCTTCTTGTACATTCTAATGGCAGACTCCCTGAGTAGAAAACTGATAGTGGAAAGGAAGGTTAGGGCAATCTCGGGCATTCGACCAACGAAAGGAATAGAATCAATCAACCATGCTCTGTTTTCTAATGATTCCCTTCTGCTGGGAGGAGCTTCCCTTCGGATAGCAAGGGATTTCAATGATATTATTCAAAACTTCTGCTACATCTCAGGAGCGTTGGTCAACAAAATAAAGAGTGTTGTGTATGGTTGGAACACAAATGAGAAAACCATTTCCAGAATTTCTCATATCTTGGGCTTCAAAGGATTTGTTTCCTGGGACAAAATCAAGTATTTAGGTCTTCCTCTAATGCTGGGATCAAACAAATCCTCTCTCTGGATGGAAGTCATCAACAAATTCAAATCTAAAATTGTAGCATGGGGAAAACAGTGGCTTAACAACGTTGGCAAACTGATTCTCATCAAAGCAGTCTTGACTTCACTCCCTTTATATCAGGCCTCCTTTCTTCTTGCTCCAAAGGCAATCACAGAGCAGATCTCGAAGCTACTCAGAGACTTCCTTTGGCGAGGAGGAAAAGGAAATCAGCGTAAGTTCCATCTAGTCAGTTGGGACATTGCAAAACGCCTGATGACAGAAGGAGGACTCCAAATAAGAGACCCTAGTCTAGCCAATGTCATCTTAGGAGGTAAAATCCTATGGAAAATGTATTCCAACAGAAGTCACCCTATCAGCTTGCTATTCTAGAAGAAGTACCTCAAAGGAAATTCTTTGAAAACTTTTCAAAATGATAATACCCCCAAATGCACCCCTCTTTGGAACCTTTGTAGAAAAGGCCTCGAATTCTTTAAAAAACAACTTTTCAGAGTCCCCGAGAACGGTAAAAGAACTTTGCTCTGGACAGATAGCATAATGGGCAAACCGCCTTTGGAAAATGTAGTGGAACTAACAGAAATTTGTGTGTGGCTCTCCCATCTCGGGCTCAAAAGTCTAGTAGACATCTCGGCATGGGATAATGACGGTTTCTGGGTGGATTGGGTATTCCCTGATCTGCCAGCGCACCTTCTACACCAGAAACACCTCCTCCTCGAATCGTTGAATGGGTCTGCTCCTGTAATCCTTCACGAGGTCGATTGTTGGAGATGGGGGGAGACAAGAATGTACATAGTCGCCCAAGGCCACGCCGCTTTACAAATCCAACGACCTCCTCTCCTCAATCCTGTAATCCTAAAACAAGTCTAGGACAGTTACGGCCTCCCAAAAAACAATTTTTTTGCCTGGGTGCTCCTCCGCAGGCGCGTGATGACTGGAGAAAATATTGAAAAATGGGTCATCTATGGGCCTCATAGATGCACCTTATGCAGAATGACTTCGGAAAATTTAGACCACCTCTTCGTGGATTGCTCGTTTGCCCAATCCGTTTGGACACACGCGCTACAAGGCCTCCAGGTGATTGCTCCCTCTCAGATCACAGTCAACACTCTTTTTGGATCTTGGCAAGACCGATATCCAAGGGTGTTAAATAATAAATCATTGTGGAACCAGATATGGTCTTCCATCCCCAAGTTCATCTACTGGAAGATTTGGCTCGCAAGAAATGATCTTATTTTTAACAATACAACATACACACCTCAGACAGTAGTGGCTAAAGCCAAGACTTACCTGTTGGAAGCTCTGAACAATCATTCGGCAAAGCTTGACACCTCTCTCACTCCAGAGGAGAGAAACTGGTTGGGCACCCTCTTAACTCAAGGCAAGACGAAGATTTTAGCTCATCCATCTTCAAATCGCTCTTAGCGCATAAGATCTCCAGACAAAGAATTCCAAGCCTGGTGGAGAAAGCAAAATAAGGTAACAATCTTCTTCGACAGCGCCTCTAAAGGGAATATTGGGACTGCAGGAGCTAGCGGAATTATCTATTCCCACGATGGTTCCCGCGTAGACAGCTTCAGTTGGGGGTTAGGACAAAGCACAAATTACCAGGCCGAAATCCTTGGGCTACTAAAAGGCTACCAGATCGCCCTAGATCATGAAAATAAATCTTTTCAAGTCTTCGACGACTCATAAATTTTGATAAAAATTGTAAACTCGAAGGAGCATTTTGCCAATCCGGCTCTCGACAAGATGCTACAGAGACTCTAGGGTTCTTTACAAAGCTTCGCCTCCTTTAATATTTATCACATCCTCTGCAACTTGAATAAAGAAACAGACAAAAAGGCAAATGAGGGATGCAGCTTGCCGCAAGGAGTTTTCAGGAAAAATGATGAGGCACCTGGGAACAATCCCATTCCGTAAGTACAAGGCTCAATACCATGCAAAAGCAAGAAAAGATTAGTTTATTTAATAGAAAGAGAGGCAAAGACTATCTATAAACGTTTGAGTTAAAAAAAAATAAACTTATTAATTTACATGATTTTCAATTAAAGAAATTTAAAAAATATTTTTTTTTATTAATTTAATAAATATATAACTTTTGGCATATTAATTTTATAATTAAACATTTATATATAAGCAAGGGTTATATTTATCTACATCTAGTTTAATACTTGATTAAAAAAATTAAAAGAACATTATCCTTTTATTAATTAAATAAATATATAACTTTTGGCATATTAATTTTGTAATTAAACATTTATATATAAGCAAGGGTTATATTTACATACATCTAGTTTAATACTTGATAAACTGAATTTTGAAATTAAACCACATAAACTGAATTTTGATTTTCCCTTTCTTTTTGGGAGAAGAGGAAGATGTCAAATATTTGTTTGGAATATTTTTTTTTTTTTTTTTTTTTTAATTTTAGATTTACAATGTATTTCTAATAGTAATATTTTATTTTAGAAAGAAAATATTTTATTTTAGAAAGAAAATACATGATGTTTAGGTTACTTTTAAAAATTAAATATATAATTTAAAATTTTCAAATATTAAATGGGGAATATGATACAACAAATTGAATATTTTTTTCTCATGGTTATAAAATTAATTTAGTGATATACATTAAATATGTGAATATTGTAAACTATAAAAACAAATTAATTTTTTTTTTTTTTTTGAATTATAGAAGTGTGAATAAGGAAGTGCTTTTTAGCAAAATTCTTGGTAGTGTAATTATTATGTTGAGAAAAGCGAAGTGCTAAGTTATAACTTGGGTGGAGGAACTTGTTAAACACTTAGGAGGAGGAAGGGTTATTCATGTATGTAAAATTAAAAAGAATATGTATGTAAAATTAAAAAGAGTTCACACTTAAAGGATTTAATGTATTATTTTATTTTTGATGGACAAGTTTGACCAATATATACAAGCAACACCTATGTACACCTTCCAACATAAGATATTAATGAAGAAGATACATCTTTGAACACACAAAGCTACCCTTCTTCAAAGATGTCATAATTGAAGTATCTATTATGCCAAATTTTTTCAATGTTTACACCTAACCTTAATTACAATAAAAAAATAAACATATATATTAGAGATAGAAAAAATAACATCATCTCCACTTTACAAACCAACCAAACCCTAATAATAAAGTAATATATTATTTATCTTATTAATAAAAAATTTAGATAATCAAGCATAAATCCATTTTCACTTTTGATTAAGATTTACACTTTTTTTTTATTCCTCATAATATGTACATCATGATAAATCAACATTTTGGTAAATCTCTCCCTTTTATTCAAATTAATATTGACTTTGAACATCAAGGAGGTCATTAAACATGAATGGTTGGAGGAAAATTTGAGAATATATACACTAGTGATCCTTTGAGTTTAGTGTTATGATCTTTAATCATTATATTTAAAGGACAACTTTTTATCTTATTGTATTTGGATTTAGTCGAATTCATTAATAAAATTATTTTTATTATTTAAAATATGAATAATTATGTAAATACACCAATTATTTTATATTTATAAACAATATTTTTTATGTCGATAAACAATATTTTAATTAGCAAAAAAAATGAAAATATCAAAATTGTTACTTTGTTGCATATAAGGTTGAAATGTCGGCTCACATATATGTGAGCCTGCTCACATATATGTGAGCAGGCTCACATATATGTTGATTCCTGATTCTTGTCAATGAGCAGATTTGATTGTATCAGCCCGAACCTTCTTTCAATAATTGATCTTTATGGTGCTTTCATCATCAATTGATTTTTTTATCCATGGAATGCTTAGGCTCTATCTATTCATATTCACTTGGTTTTAGACTTGGTGTAACCCAAAATGATCGTTCCCATTGGTTCGCGCAACAAAGGAATTATTCCAAAGATCTCCGAGAAGATCAAAAAATACTATACCAAAATGTACATAATCATGTGGATCCTTATTTGCTCAAAAAATAAAATAAAACCTATGTATCTTTAATTCCAAATTAAAACTTTAGAATCTTAGAATCGAATATAAAAGCATCTTTTCATTTCCCAATAATTTTTATATACGTAAGTGTTGTAAATCAAATCGTATCTCCGAAAATTTTGTGTCATTTCCGATTTGAAATCTTTAAAGGTGAAGGTGATTTATTTCTTATTTTTTTCATTTCATTCCATTCATAAACTGAATTTGGTACCTTCTAACATTATATAATATTAGTTGGTCATAATAGCTTAATAAAATTCATATATTATGGTGCTATAAAGGTAGTTAACGTAAAATGGAAGTAGTTCTCTATGGCACAAACAAACGAAGAGGGAAAGTGGCTTTTTGGAAATAATCACACGATGAGAGTGTCTTAGAAAAAAAAATGTTATAAAAATAGAATTATATGTCAATATTTTAAGATGTATTAATAAAAATTATATTTATATTTATAAATATGAAAATTTAAAAAAAAAAAAATTAATATTAATATTTATTTTACACATATAAAATAATTTTTTTTAATAAAAAAGAAACATTAATATCAAAAAAATATATATATATATATTAAAAAATAGTTTATAAAGTGAAAAAATGTTTTTATGCATATGTTTAACTTAAAAAATATCTTCCACACCTCACCACAATGCACAAGTATATATTTGGCACCTCCCCACATTGTATAGCTATATCTTTTGCACCTCCCCACTCTGCACAACTATATTTCTCACAGAACCAACACTTAGTCTCTATTCTGTAACTGAGCACTTCCAATAGTTTCACAACGAATTCTAAAAAGCTATGTAATTAACATGATAACCGAGTCATTTATGGCACGTTGATTAGCTAAGATTCCATCAATAACTCTTCATACTTAGTTGAATTTATTTTAAGTAACAATGTTTATTACAAAATTTGATTAAAGAAATGATATTGTAAAATATGATAGTTTTAAAGTATTTAAAATAGTTAATTTGATAATCTTATGTTTATTACAAAATTTGATTAAAGAAATGATATTGTAAAATAAAATAGTTTTAAAGTATTTAAAATAGTTAATTTGATAATCTTTAGGATTTATTAAAAAAATAACATCAATAAAATTTATATTTATTAATTTATTAAAAAAAACAAATTTATTAATATTGTATACTCTATGACCACTTTTGCTCTATGACAATTATTTAATTGACAACTTTTAATCTATGACAACTAGTGTTGAGAGCAGAGCCAACACTTAGTATAGTTCTACACAGATTTTGACAAGCGATGTAATTTGCATGATATCTGAGTCATTTAAGGCGCATTGATTTGCTTCAATTCCACCATTAAGTGTTGAATTTATTTTAAGTAACAATATTTATTATAAAATTTGATTAAAGAAATGATATCGTAAAATATGATAGTTTTAAAGTATTTGAAAATAGTTAATTTGCACGGTAATAATTTTAATATTTTACTTAATAATTTTAATATTTTACTTGGTCATTTTTCACATTGTGCGGAGCCTTTTGCTATGACCACATATCTGTACTTGGGGTTCGCTACGGCTTCGTTGACATAAGTTGGTTTTACTATACTGTTGTTGATTGAGTTGATTGTGTGCGTGCAGGTAATCATGGTTAGAGGACGCCGCAGAGGCAGACGACGGGGTGCTAGGGGAGGAGGCGAGACGCCTCCAGCAGCATCCACGCCTGAGGGGTCTA
>ML813321.1:76235-88403 GCA_009831015.1 Picea engelmannii | reverse complement strand
AACGTGGCACAAATCCGTTACGTTGGACCCCCCTTGCTCTAAACCATTTACTGCCTACCCCGCCCCTCCAACATACTTCCATACCAACATTGTTATACTGTCGCTGCCCCATGACATCACTCTCCACTACCCCACCGTCTCATGATATCACACTCCAATACCTCCTATTATAAGTCTTCTCTCATTACTCTGCCAACATATTCCCCTCCATTCACCTGTCACATGTCATATCCCAATCGTCTATCCTCCAGTCACCGCCCTCCATGTCATCCTAGCACACCCGTCACCCATCCTTTACTTTCCACCTCACACCCAAGTTATTCGTTGGCCAATTAGTACAGGCTAACGTATCTGTTAGTTTGTTGACCTGTCTCCCGCACCCAACGGATACCCATTGGCACAAATTTAATCCCATCTCCACTACTATCGCACTGTTCACTTTTTTCGTGTACTAGAAGCTCATTCCCCCCCACCATTTTCAGCCAGTAACCGAAATAAGGCCAATCACCCGCTAACGTTTTTTGTTTCAGTTTGCAGGTACCAATTGAATCAATGGTGCCAAAATATAAGAGATCAGAGGTCGATGAAAATCCATTCCTCCCGCTTCCTGTCGATCTCGATCGGATTCCGATAGCTGACAAAGATTACCTGATCTCAGAGACCAGGTGCAAATTCGATTTTGTCAAATTGCATTCATGGTTTAGGGACACCTTCCTGGATCAAAGTGACGAGATTGGACTCTGGGAGTCCAATCTCCCACTATATCTTTTTCCCCAAATTCACCATTTTTTCGAGTTCGCCCTCAAGTGCTAGGCGCATTACCTCCCCGATCAGAGAGTCATTGTTTCATTATCTAGAGAGACCCTTTTCACTATCACACCTGAGGCCATTGACCAGATGATGCAAATATCCAGAGCCGAATCCCCCTCTCCTTTCACCATTGAAATTCTAACTGAAATGTATTAGAATTTGTCTTTTCCCCGGAGAGCACATATTTTTGAGTTTTTCCTCCCACAGGATACCCAATTCCCCAAGAAAAATCCCCCTTACCATTCCTCAATGTTTTCAGAAAAAGGTAACCAAGTCATTTCGTCGTTATGTTGTCTGCTCGGTTATTTTTAAGAAAAATGGGTAGACGAGACCATCTTGGGTTTCCTGTCCATCTTCTCTGCCGAAGAAAAAGCCACCACTCGGTTCGACTACAACAGTTTTCTAGCCGAGAACATGCACAAGCAACTTTTCAAATTTCCCACAGAGGGCATGTTTTGGTATTCTTCAATACGGTCTTACATGCTCATGTTGTTTCAAGCAGATAAGTTCTTATTCCCCATGCAGAAAATGGACCAAGACGGCAAACCACAGCCTGTCACCTCTTGGACTTCATTACTGAGAAAAAAATCCACAGAGTTTAGTTTCAAGCAATTCATTGAGCAGTTTTACCACCCAGTGGTAAGCATGCTCAGTGGCAGACAAGAGTCGAGGATAAATGAGGAGATCCAAAGAATTTTACACCTCTCGGACCTCGCCAAGACTAGAGACTAGTATCTATACCAAAATCACATGAAAATCAGAATTTATGGATGTGAGATGGCCCCTTATAAGCTTCCTAGATATGTTCCTGTTAAGATATTCTCCTTGGAATACATCAGGCAAATGATCAATTCAGACGACATACATTTTGTAGCTTTGAAGAAGAAACAACAGTTGAGAATTAAAGGGCAGACATGATCCTTTATCTGTAACAGTCGAGCTTTCGGGGAAGAGGCAAACAAGCTACTAAAGGAAATGAAGTTTGGCATCAGTTTCATTTGCAATTATGATCCGTGTGGGATTATTGCAGAAATGAGGTTGAAGAATAAAAGTTCCCCATATGTTCATGCACCCAAACCAAAGATCGAGAAATTTATGAACCAAAGAGAGTGGGAGGTGAACACTCTGGAAGACACTGAACAACAATCTCCTCTAGCCATGATTTCACAAACCACTACACCACAGATACCCAAGGAGAAAAAACCAAGAAAGGATGTCTCGCCTTTAGTCACTGAAGTGTCGACAGAGGATTTCCAGGTGTACAAGGAGAGGCCCAAAACCACTCACACAACTGACAGGTCTAGAGAGGAAGAGACCTAGTCTACCACAGTAGTCGAGGGAGAACGTTCACCACCTTTCTCAAGCATCCCTCAGATGATGTCCACTTCTTCCTCAAAGAAGTAGACTGATACCACTTTGACCACCCAGCCATCACAAGAGCCTGCAAAACTGAGTATCTTTGAGAAATATGATTTAATCAAGAAGAAGAACGAGATGCTGACAAGTCACACCTATGCTCAGTTATGGAAACAGACATCAACAACACAGCATAGATTGCTCTCTGCTTTTGATACAGAAAAAGGGAGAATGCACATGGCGTTTCTACAGGCACAGGTGCCTCATCCAAAGGAAATTATTGATTACAAAAGGTCAACACTTGAGTTTGATGCCAAGCAAGTACATCCAGTTGCTCAGATGGATTTGCACAGACAGACTGGAGAAATGGTTTTCTCAACATTGGCAAACGCTTCCACAACCACTGTAAAATTACAGGTTTCTTTGAACAATGTTCAGACTCAATTGAAGATGGAGAAAGTGTCTTCCTTGGCAAAAGACAACAGGATCAAGTCTTTGGAAGAGATGGTACTAAAAATTGGGTATGATCCCTCAAATGTAAAAGAAGTTGAAGAGATGCTAAAGAAAAAGAATGCTGACATAGCATCCTTGAGGAGACAACTAAAATTTCCAGCCACTGAGGACTCACAGACCAAGGAGATAGTTGAGACAGAAGGCCAAAAAGAAGAAATGTTGAAGTTAATCATGGAACAAAACGCAAAGATCAAGGAGACAGAAGCAGAGTTGGAAAGGTTGGTAAAGGAAAAGGAGCAGACAGTGCCCATGGAAGTAATCCCAATGAGTGCAATTCCCCTCATAGGAGTTAGCACAGTGACAGTATTAGCAACTACCACAACAGAACTTCCATCAGCTGCCCCAATGACAGTTCTAGAGACATCTGAAGCTCTAGCAAAATCAATGGAAGAGATGACCTTACAAGGAGCAGAAACTAAAAAATTTCAACAAGAGATAGAGAATCTCCAGAAGCTGAAATCTTCTTTCCAAGCCAGCTACAACACTGAGAGGCACACATCAGAAAATCTTAAGCAGGAAATCCAGCAGCTGCAAAAGCAAAAATTTGTGGGCAAAACACTAGCAGAAGCTAAGGAGAACATTTGGATGGATATCTCCAAATCCATGAATGAAATATGGCCCATGGTGAAAATTATGTTTGAACAACATGAACTGGTGTTGAGGAGAAGGCAGGCCATCGATAGGATAAAGGGAGAGCTTGGGGAAATGCCCACAGAAGCGAATGAAATCAGCAGGTTTCTAAATTCAAAGACTAGGGAAGAGCTGGAAGACTTGAAGAGTGAAGATAGGACAGAAACTATCCTCGAGGTTAAGAGGGTTCTGACCAAAAGGGGATTAATGTTGCAGCTGGAGGAGAAAGTCCAGAACATGGATATCCGAGTTCAGAGATTATTCAGCAAGATTGATGTTTTGCAAAAGAAAGGTCTTCCTAGTTTACTGGTTCTTAATGACAAGTTGATGACCCTTTCTACTACAATCAAAAGATTGCCATGGTGGCCAAGGATAGTTCCAAGTTTTCAGGAATACAGGGTAGCATAACAGGAAAGGAATTTCTAGAGACTCTGCAGCTGGACCTCGGTATCCAGCACGAAATCAAATATATTTTCATCACCAACACGACTTTTGCCAAATATACAGAAATGGATGAAATCTACTGAAAGCTACTAAAGGTCACCATTCGCAATCAGCAAAGATGGGAAGAGTTGTGTGACTTGATCGAGTAGAGGATGAGGTGGAGGTACAGATCATCATGTTGAATAGTCAAAGTCAAGTTGATGACTCACCAACAACCTTCCCCAAAATTAGCATGGAGAATCCGACAGATCATCAGCAGTTCCTATATTTTTGTATCTTGTTATCTAGTTAGTTAGATTTAGATTCCACCACGTCCTGATCATTAATGACAGGGTCGTTTGTAATTTTTTTTATAAATACTTCAAACTTCGAAGTACTAAGGGTTGATCTTTACGCCCTAGCAAGCTGTAAGCACTGCAATTTTTCTCAAGAGATTTACCAATAATAAAAAGGGACATTTCACAAGATTCCTACATGTTATCTGTTGGTGATGTTTACTCTTCTTCGTTGAATGTTTATCTTTCTTAGAAATTATTTTGTTTTCTAAATCTGATCATTTAAAAGAAGTTAAAGTTGCAGAATTTATCTTTGTATACTCTGTTTCTGGATTTTAAAGATCTAAGTGTTTTTCTTCTGATGTTATAATAAAGAAATTCTTAATTGCTTCTTTATTCTAATTGATTATCTCACCTTTTCTGTTGTCCATCATTTTAATTCTAAAGAATCCAACAGTTGCATTATCTTGCCCTGTGAAAAGACCTTTTAAAATCTGTTCTTTGGTCTCTAACTTTATAAAAGACACCCCATAGTCCAATGGATGCATAAACCATATTTCAGCCATTTTATAAAACAAACAACAAAATCTCATTTATTGAACTAGCCTAATATCTGAAACCTGAAACATAGTTAATCTTACAGAGAGATCCCTCTCTGAAACTGGCAGGGCTAGATCCCAGTTTCGAAGTGGTTGGATATAGTTGCCTCTGATAAATTTATTCTACTTCCCGACAACCTCTGGGAATTTACAGAGCGTTAACATAGTGGCGACCATACCGGGGAACTGAACAAACTTTCAATCCCACGATTTTTTTTCCCTAGACAAAGAGAAATTTATTTATGAACTAATCACAAAATCTAAACCTATAAAGAGATAATGTTCAGAGGTTGTTAAAAGTTTGTACATATTAATTTAGATCCATTAAAATTCAAAATTCTGGCTCCTAAAAGAGCTTACACCAGATCTCACCCAGATCCAAAACTTGCAATAGTAATAGACAATCCTGAAAAGATACTTAGAAAGAAAAGCACTACAGAAGGTTATGGGAGTCACAGTCCCCTTCATAGGTCCCCTTCTCTTCCAGAGAAGCTTGTTTCCCTTCAGGATCTCGAGTTTGAAACATCTTTTGAACAAATCCTTTTTAGAAAAAAATTTGACATCTTTGTGAGTGAAACAGTTTTAGATCAAACCATCCTGCAACCCAGGACCCCTCAAATACTTTCTCCCAGGGAAGACGTTGATCAAAGATTTCTTCAGGAATTTGACAAGTTAGAAAATTTAGTAGCAAACCTTGATCAAGCCTTATACCAATCTCATTTCCAGTAGTCAGTCGAACTTTCTTCCTTAACTATTGTTGCAGCTTCTGTTAAACCTCAACCGGCACACTCCATTCCTCCCATCCCTTCATCCTCCACAGCTTTTGTCACTTCCCCTCCAATCATGCAAGTTGTTGTTCAGCCTCCTCCACCTATCATGGTAGCCAGATATTCTCCCTTGGTGTTGGCCGCTCCCTTACATGCCATGCCCTAGAATTATCAAACCAGACTTCCACAATTTGATGGCACTAGGCCTCTTAATGCACAACAACATGTTGACAAAATGAATGACTATTTTGATTTGCAGGAAGTAGATGAAGCTGACGTTCAAATGAGACTCTTCACACAGAGTCTGACTGGGGATGTTAAGAAATGGTTCAAAGCCTTACGTCCTGCTACTGTAGTTGACCTTGCCACTTTTCACATAATTTTTCTTGACAGATGGGAGGTAAAGAAAAATCCTCTCCAGATATTGTTAGAATATGAGAACATCAGAAGGAACCAAGGAGAGACAGTGCAGGATTACTGCACCCGCTTCAACAATCTGTACAATGCAATTCCGGCTGATATCAAACCGCCTCAGGGTTTGGCATTAATAAAATTCCCCGACGGTTTTGACATTGATATGTCATATCAGTTAAGGGAAAGAAATTATGCCACTCTGGAATACATGCAGAAAAGTGCAATAAGCGTAGAAGCAAACCTTTTAGCCAGAAGAGCCAGGCAGGGGACAGAAAGGAGGGTCATGATTAAAGAGGAGCCTTCCACTTCCTCTTTAGACGCCAAACTGGATTCCTTATCCAAATCTATGAAGAGGATGATGGAGAGACTTACTATAGCTGAAAGAAATCCACCCAGGGAAAACCAAGTTGCTCCTCAGATTCGGAATCCGAACTTCAGAAGAAATCCCACCCAAATTAGGCAGAGAGATCCTAGAGATCAGAGAGAACAGAGGGGTCATGATCAACAGATCAGACCATTCCTTCAGGAAAATTACGTTGATGAAGGTGAGGAGATAATCGAAGAATTGGATGACACTCATATAAACCTCATGGAATTTCATGATGATGAAATCATATTTCTCACTCAAGAAAAGCAAGAGATTTTTCTTCTTTTTCAAACAGAGGTAAATGAGGAAGCAGAGGAAACAGAACAATAGGCATTTGAAAATGTCATAATGGAGGTACACAAGCAGTACAACCTGAGAAACAAAAAGATGAATGATAATCCTCCAAAGAAGGCAACTGAAATGAAGAAAATAGTTGAGACCAAGAAAACCTCGGAGAGCTCTACCAAGAAAATCCCTGAGAGGAGTAATGTTGAATCTCCTGCAAAAAGAAACCCTACAATTTTACATAGATCAAATCAGACTGAGGTTTCATCAACTATTCAACCAAGTGCTTCTACCCAGAAGACTATGGTAGACAAATCAAAAATGCAAAGCCTAAGCAAAGCTTCCACTACTTTCATCCTTGAAGGGGAACTAGCCAAATTGAAGATTCCCATTCCCCTTTTCAAGCTAATCAGTAAGAACGCTTACAGGTCACAGGTGATCAAAGCATTGAGCATCGAGCCAGAGATAGGTACGAATGCCTTGACTATTGGATCAGCAAATCATTCAAACATGGTAAATCTTACTGATGATCAACCTAAGCTCCTGTTTGGCCCTGAAGTTGATGGTCAAACTGATACAGGTGTCATTCCCCCTTTCTACATCAGCCTGAATATCCATGACTTGATTTTACATAATGTTATGCTGGATTCAGGCACCTCTCACAACCTGATGCCCAAATCTTTGATGGAGAATTTGGGACTTGAGGTCACCAGACCCTACAAGGATCTTCTTTCTTTTGACTCTAGCAAGGTCAAATGCATAGGGTTGATTAAAGATTTATGTATCACTCTGGTTCAAATCCCAGCAAAAAACATGGTTATGGATGTTATGGTTGCAGACATCCCCTCGAAATATGGTATGTTGCTATCCAGGTCTTGGGGGGCCAATTTGAAAGGCACCTTGCAATTAGATATGTCTAATGCCACAGTCCCGGTATTTGGACAACATAGAAGGTTGTATAAAGAGACTATGATGAAATACATGGTTAGCAGTCAAGAAAAGCCACATAACTATCCATTATACTCTGCACACTCAGATCTGGATTCCTTCATTCTGTACAATGATGGTGACCTAAAAGGACAAATTGCTCAGCTGGAAGATGATACACCTGGTCCGAGAGAAGATAAAGCAATCACTGAGGTAAGAAATACTGCAATTGTAGAAAGTGAGGAACTGCCAGCATATTTTTGGAGCATGGGTTTTGATGGAGTTGTGAGCAAGGAGGGAGATGGAGCTGCATTTTGGTTGCACAATCATAAATTGAGGTATTCAGAGAGCCACTCTTACAAACTGAATTTTCAGTGCACTAACAATATAGTTGAGTACGAAGCTTTGATGCTCGGCCTGAAGCTACTGAAGAAGGTTGGTGCCAAACAAATTATGGTAAGAGGTGATTCTGAATTGATTATCAAACAAATTAAAGGTGAGTATGCAGCAAAACATCCCAGACTTGGAGATTATAGGAATGTTGCTTTGGATGCCCTTCAATGTTTCATAGAAATCGATTTGCAGGTGATGCCCAGGGGACATAACATATTAGCAGATGGACTGGCTACGTCGGTAGCTACATGCAAGATACCTTTCCATCCCACTCGCCAATACATAGTAGAGGTGAAGTGCAGATCGATTTTCCCAGACAACATCAGATGCTGACAGGTATTTGGGAATGACGATCAAATTGAAGATTTTCTACAGTGTAAAAATGATTTCGAATGTACAAATATAGACTTAGAAAATGATGACGATAATGTAAATAAATTTGTTTTTTAAAATAGTAGTGTGAATAAAGTAGATTCGGATGAATTGAATGAAAATGAAGTAGATTCTAATATTCTGCATTTAAAAAACAATGTGTTACCTAGAGGTTTAGTTCCGTTAGAAGACTTGTTTGATTTTAATGATGTGGCGAAAAAACCCAAAATTGAAGCTAGTGGTAAAGAGGTCAAAGAATGTAACATAGGAACAGAGGAGAAGACCAAGATGATAAAACTTTCCAAATCTTTACCCCATGAGTAGAAACTCAAATACATTGAATTGTTTAAGGAATATGTATACATGTTTGCTTGGGGTTATGAGGATTTAAAATCTTACGACACAAGTATCATACAGCATAGGATCCCGATAAAAGAAGAACACAAACCTTTCAGACATAAACTTAGGAGAATCAATCCCAAGTTACTTCCCCTGATAGAAAGAGAGATTAAAAATATGTATGATGCCAAAATCATAGTTCCCTTAAGATTTTCCAAGTGGGTTTCTAATCTGGTTCCTACCAGAAAGAAGACTAGCGAAATCAGGCTCTGCATTGATTTTTGAAACCTTAATAAGGTATCCCTCAAAGACAATTACCATTTGCCTAAAATGGACCACATCTTGCAAAAGGTAGTTGGGGCCAACATGATTTCTTTACTAGACAGCTTCTCAGGCTATAACCAAGTTCTTGTTCACCAAGATTATCAGGAGAAAACAACCTTTACCACACCCTGGGGAACCTTCATGTATGTGAATATGCCCTTTGGTTTGATGAACGTTGGTGCCACTTTCCAAAGAGCAATGGATATTTCTTTTGTGGACGAGCTTGGTAGGTTTATAGTTATATATCTGGATGATGTGATGGTATACTCCAAATCTAACGAGGAACATTTATAGCATCTCAGACGAGTGTTTGAGAAGTGCAGAAAATTTGGGATTTCTTTGAATCCCAAGAAAATCCTTTTCGGTTTAGAGGAAGGCAATTTGTTGGGACACATAATATCTAAAGACGAAATTAAAATAGATCCCAGCAGAATAGAGGCCATTCAGAAAGTGGAACACCCTAGGAACATTAAAGAGTTGCAATCATTCATTGGCAAAATAAACTTCCTAAGAAGATTCATACCCAATCTGGCTGAGCTTCTCAGGAATATCACAAATATGTTGAAAAAAGACATGAAAATTAGATGGAACACTGAATCCAAACAATCATTTGAGAAGGTAAAGCATGCACTCACACAAGCTCTAGTTTTGATCAGTCCATACTACACCAAAGACTTTTACCTTTTCTCTTTTGCATCTGAACACACCATTGCAACAGTACTATTGCAGAAAAATAGTGAAGGGTATGAATAACCCATAGCCTTTTTCAGCAAATCCTTGAGAGATGTTGCGCTAAACTATAAAATAATGGAGAAACAAGTGTTTGCTCTGGTGAAAGCCATAAAGGATTTTAGAGTCTATATTCTCCATTCCCACACAATTGCTTATGTCCCAAATGCAGTGGTAAAGGATATTCTAACTCAGGATAATCTGGATGGTAGGAGAGGAAAGTGGATTGTTGTTATTTTGGAATATGATATAGAGATTAAACCTACTAAATTGATAAAAGGTTAGGGTTTAGAAAAGTTGATGGCTGAATCCAATTTCCATGCTTTAGATATTAATTTCTTGGCTGCAGTAGATGAGCAGGGAGAGCAGGCAACTCCAAGCGTGAAAGAGGTATTCCTAAACTCTCCATGGTACGCAGACCTCATATTTGTCCTGCATAATTTACAAGCTCCCCCTGGTCTAACTAAAACTAAATCTAGGTTTTTTAAGCTAAAAGCATTGAAATTTTGTATTCTAGAAGGTAATCTTTATTGGAAATATCTTGGAGGTATCTTGCTTAATTTTTTGTTAAAAGATGAAGCTGACGAGGTTCTGTGGGATTTTCATGCAGGAGACTGTGGTGTGCATCTGAGTTGGAAGACTACGGCTAACCAGATTCTCATAGTTGGTTTTTACTGGCCCACATTGTTCGTTGATGTACATCAAAAAGTCACCTCATGCCATAAATGTCAAGTTTTTGAAGGTAAAAAGAAGCTCCTTCCTGTGCCCCTAAAACCGATCTCAGTTGAAGCTCCATTCTAGCAATGGGGTTTGGACTTCATCGAAGAGATACACCCTCCTTCTTCGGGCCAACACAGGTGGATTTTCACTGCAACGGACTACTTCACAAAGTGGATCGAAGTTGTACCATGTAGGCAAGCTACTGACTCTGTCATCATTCAATTTCTGGAAAATAATATTTAGTCTCGTTTTGGATGTCCTAGAAAAATCATAACTGACAATGCAACATTCTTTCGATCCAAAAATCTCATAGAGTTTTGTAGCCAGTATCACATTACTTTGGGACACTCCACAGCTTATTACCCTCAGGGAAATGGGCTAGTTGAGTCCTCCAATAAAACTCTAGTGAATATCATTAAGAAGACGCTGCAAGAAAATAAGAAATCCTGGCATAATAAGTTGGTTTTCACACTTTGGGCTGAAAGACTGACCACCAAGAGATCAATTGGTATGTCTCCATACCAGTTTGTTTATGGCACTAAAGCAATTTTCCCTACCTCTTTGGGGGTCCCTGTTATGAAACTGTTGCAAGAGATGCAAGCTGAAACAAATGATTTCCAAAGGAGAATAAATCAGATGATCCATTTGCAACAGTCAAGGGAAGAAGTATACAACAAAACTCAGGTCATCCAGGAAAACATCAAAAATATTTTTGACAGAAGAACTAAAGAAGATGATTTTGAGTTAGGTGACTTGGTACTGAAGTGGGATTCTAGGAATGAATATAAGGGTAAACATGGAAAGTTAGATAACTTGTGGAAGGGCCCTTACATTATTCAGGCATTCAGAGGAAATAACGCTTTTCTGCTCAAGAGCAGTGATAGAACAGACCTGCTAGGAGGACCTATGAATGGCAGGATGTTGAAGCATTATTCACCACCCCAATAAAGGCCCTAGTCACCCATTTCCATTGTACAAACCATTTCTTTTACTTGCATTTTATGAGTGGGTGACGTTGATCAGATGGTTGAACCCCGCAGAGAAGGCCCAAATCCACTGGACAATGTCACCAAAATTTTCAAAATAAAACAAATCAAATAGCAGAAGAAGCTCTGGAGAAAATCTTCCAGGACATCAGGAAGTAGGATTCTTGGCACTTCACAAGGAGAGTACCATCCCCAGGTGGAGCCACTGTTATAACCCTATGATTCATAGGATCAACTACTGACTGAAATTTTATCCCTTTAGTGTTTTTTGGGTTGCAAATAATGTTTCATTCTGCAAATGATTTGCAAAGAAAAGAAAAAGAAAAGAAAAGAAAAGAAAGAAAAAGAAAAAATAAGGAAAAATGTAAAAAGAGGGTAAAAAAGAAAATGATGAAAACCCCATGCAATAAATTTGACTTGATCCATACTACTTAATCATGGTCAAGCCTTTTTAAATTTATGTTGATAGGTTTAGTGAATAAGGCTTGGCTAAACTATTTAATCTTAGCCAAGTAGATAGGTTAGTTAGTGAATATATTTGATCAAACTATTTAATCTTGGTCAAATAGCCCTAGGATAGAGTAATTTCTTAGCCCAACAGTCTAATCTGGGCTAAATGTGGTAGGTAAGTAGGACAGAACATAGGTTAGTTGGTTTTATTTCAATAAAACAAGCCTAATGATGGTCGAGATTCTTGGTTTTGATGTGTGAATAAGGTTTTCTAACCCCTTGGTGATCAAAATGAGAGGAAATAGCGCTAAAACCCACAAAATACGTGTTATCCTAAGTTCCTGCAAAGAAATATGTTGCACTCTCCGTGATTAAAGTGTGTGATGAGATCAACGGCTAAGCAAACAACACCCATATCTACGGTCGACAAGAGATTCTGGACCCCCCCCGACCGTTCTACCTTTAACG
>ML813321.1:58318-76207 GCA_009831015.1 Picea engelmannii | reverse complement strand
CTCTAAACAATTTACTGCCTACCCCCCCCCCTCCGACATACTGCCATACCAACATTGTTATACCGTCGTCGCCTCATGACATCACTCTTCACTGCCCCACTGTCTCGTGATATCACACTCCACTACCTCCTATTATAAGTCTTGTCTCATTACTCTGCCAACGTATTCCCCTTCATTCACCTATCACATTTCATATCACAGTCACCTATTCTCCATTCACCGCCCTCCACGTCATCCTGGCACACCCGTCACCCATCCTTTACTTTCCACCTCACACCCAAGTTATCCGTTGGCCAATTAATACAGGTTAATGTATCTGTTAGTTTACTGACCTGTCCCCCACGCCCAACGGATACCCATTNCATTTTCAGCCAGTAACTGAGATAAGGCCAATCACCCACTAACTTTTTTTGTTTCAGTTTACAGGTACCAGTTGAATCGATGGCGCCAAAATCTAAGAGATCAGAGGTCGAGGAAAATCCATTCTTCCCGCCTCCTGTCGATCTCGACTGGATTCCGCTAGCTGACAAAGATTACCTAATCTCAGAGACCAGGTGCGAATTTGATTTTTCCGAATTGCATTCATGGTTTAGGGACATCTTCCTGGATCAAAGTGACGAGATTGGACTCTGGGAGTCCAATCTCCCACTATATCTTTTTCCCCAAATTCACCATTTTCCTGAGTTCGCCCTCAATTGTCAGGCGCATTACCAACCCGATCAGAGAGCCATTGTTTCATCGTATGGAAAGACCCTTTTCACTATCACACCCGAGGCCATTGACCAGATGATGCAAATATCCAGAGCCGAATCCCCCTCTCCTTTCACCATTGAAATTCTAACTGAAATGTCTCAGAATTTGTCTTTTCCCCAGAGAGTGCAGATTTTTGAGTTTTTCCTCCCACAGGATGCCCAATTCCCCAAGAAAAATCACCCTTACCATTCCTCAATGTTTTCAGAAAAAGGTAACCAAGTCATTTTGTCATTATGTTGTATGCTCGGTTATTTTTCAGACGAATGGGTAGACGAGCCCATCTTGGGTTTCCTGTCCATCTTCTCTGCCGAAAAAAAAAAAGCCACCACCTGGTTTGACTACAACAGTTTTCTAGACGAGAACATGCACGAGAAACTTTTCAAATTTCCCACAGAGGGCATGTTCTGGTATTCTTCAATACTGGCTTACATGTTCATGTTCTTTCAAGCAGATAAGTTCTTATTCCCCATGCAGAAAATGGACGAGGACGACAAACCACTACCTGTCACCTCTTGGACTTCATTACTGAGAAAAAAATCCACAGAGTTTAGTTTCAAGACATTCATTGAGCAGTTTTACCAGCCAGTGGTAAGCATGCTTAGTGGTAGACAACAGCCGAGGATAAATGAGGAGATCCAAAGAATTTTACACATCTCAGACCTCGCCAAGACTGGAGACTGGTATCTATACCAAAATCACACGAAAATCAGAATTTATGGATGTGAGATGGCTCCTTATAAGCTTCCTAGATATGTTCATGTTAGGATATTCGCCTTGGAATACATCAGACAAATGATCAATTCAGACGACATACATTTTGTAGCTTTGAAGAAGAAACAATAGTTGAGAATTAAAGGGCAGATAGGATCCTTTATCTGTAACAGTCGAGCTGTCAGGGAAGAGGCAAACAAGCTACTAAAGGAAATGAAGTTTGGCATCAGTTTCCTTTGGCACTATGATCCGTGTGGGATTATTGCAGAAATGAGATTGAAGAACAAAAGTTCCCCATATGTTCATGCACCCAAACCAGAGATCGATAAATTTATGAACCAAACAAAGTGGGAGGTGAACACTCTGGAAGACACTGAACAACAATATCCTCTGGCCATGATTTCACAAACCACTACACCACAGATACCCAAGGAGAAAAAACCAAGAAAGGATGTCTCACCTTCAGTCACTGAAGTGTCAACAAAGGATTTCCAGGTGTATAAGAAGAGGCCCAAAACCACTCACACAACTGACAGGTCTAGAGAGGAAGAGACCCAGACTACCACAGTAGTCGAGGGAGAACGTTCACCACCTTTCTCAAGCAGCCCTCAAATGATGTGCACTTCTTCCTCAAAGAAGTAGACTGATACCACTTTGACCACCCAACCATCACAAGAGCCTGCAAAACTAAGTATCTTTGAGAAATATGATTTAATCAAGAAGAAGAACTAGATGCTGACAAGTCACACCTATGCTTAGTTCTGGAAACAGACATCAACAACACAACATAGATTGCTCTTTGCTTTTGATACAGAAAAAGGGAGAATGCACATGGCGTTTCTGCATGCACAGGTGCCTCATCCAAAGGAAATTACTGATTACAAAAGGTCAACACTTGAGTTTGATGCCAAGCAAGTACATCCAGCTGATCAGATGGATTTGCACAGACAGACTGGAGAAATGGTTTTCTCAACATTGGCAAACACTTCCACAACCGCTTCAAAATTACAGGTTTCTCTGAACAATGTTCAGACTCAATTGAAGTTGGAGAAAGTGTCTTCCTTGGCAAAAGACAACAGGATCAAGTCTTTGGAAGAGATGGTACTAAAAATTGGGTATGATCCCTCAAATGTAAAGGAAGCTGAAGAGTTGCTAAAGAAAAAGAATGTTGACATAGCATCCTTGAGGAGACAACTAAAATTGCCAGCCACTGAGGACTCACAGACCAAGGAGATAGCTGAGATAGAAGGCCAAAAAGAAGAAATGTTGAAGTTAATCATGGAACAAAATGCACAGATCAAGGAGATGGAAGCAGAGTTGGAAAGGTTGGTAAAGGAAAAGGAGCAGACAGTTCCCATGGAAGTAATCCCACTGAGTGCAGTTCCCCTCACAAGAGTTAGCACAACGACAGTATCAACAACTACCACAACAGAACTTCCATCAGTTGCCCCAATGACAGTTCTAGAGACATCTGAAGCTCTAGCAAAATCAATGGAAGAGATGACCTTACAAGGAGCAAAAATTAAAAAATTGCAACAAGAGATAGAGAATCTCTAGAAGCTTAAATATTCTTTCCAAGCCAGCTACAACACTGAGAGGCACACATCAGAAAATCTTAAGCAAGAAATCCAGCAGTTGAAAAAGAAAACAGTTGTGGGCAAAACACTAGCAGAAGCTAAGGAGAAAATTTGGATGGATATATCCAAATCCATGAATGAAATATGGCCCATGGTGCAAATTATGTTTGAACAACATGAACTGGTGTTGAGGAGCAAGCAAGCCATCGACAGGATAAATGGAGAGCTTGGGGAAATGCCCACAGAAGCGAATGAAATCATCAGGTTTCTGAATTCGAAGACTAGGGAAGAGCTGGAAGACCTAAAGATTGAAGATAGGACAGAAACTATCCTCGAGGTTAAGAGAGTTATGACCAAAAGGGCATTAATGTTGTAGTTGGAGGAGAAAGTACAGAACATGGATATCGGAGTTCATATATTCTTCAGCAAGATTGATGTTTTGCAAAAGAAAGGTCTTTATGGTTTACTGGTTCTTAATGACAAGATGATGACCCTTTCTGACTACAAGAAGAAGATTTCCACGGTGGCCAAGGATAGTTCCAAGTTTTTAGGAATACAAGGTAGCATAATAGGCAAGACATTTCTAGAGACTCTGCAGCTGGACCTCAATATCCAACACGAAATCAAATATATTTTCATCACCAAGCCGACTTTTGCCAAATATACATAAATGGATGAAATCTATCGAAAGCTACTAAATGTCACCATTCCCAATCAGTAAAGATGGGAAGAGTTGTGTGACTTGATCGAGTAGAGGATGAGGTGGAGGTACAGATCAGCATGCTGAACAATCAAAGTCAATTTGATGACTCGCCAACAAGCTTCCCCAAAATCAACATAGAGAATCCGACAGATCATCAGCAGTTCCTATATTTTTGTATCTTGTTATCTAGTTAGTTAGATTTAGATTCCACCACGTCCTGATCATTAATGACAGGGTCGTTTGTAATTTTTTTTATAAATACTTCAAACTTCGAAGTATTGAAGGTTGATCTTTACGCCCTAGCAAGCTGTAAGCCCTGTAATTTTTCTCAAGAGATTTACCAGTAATAAAAAGGGATGTTTCACAGGATTCCTGTGTGTTATATGTTGGTGATGTTTACTCTTCTTTGTTGAATGTTTATCTCTCTTAGTAATCATTTTGTTTTCTAAATCTGATCATTTAAAAGAAGTTAAAGTTGCATAATTTATCTTTGTATACTCATTTTCTGGCTTTTAAAGATCTAAGTGTTTGTCTTCTGATGTTATAATAAAGAAATTCTTAATTGCTTCTTTATTCTAATTGATTATCTCACCTTTTTTGTTGTCCATCATTTTAATTCTAAAGAATCCAACAGTTGCATTATCCTGCCCTGTGAAAAGACCTTGTAAAATTTGTTCTTTGGTCTCTAACTTTATAAAACAGACCCCATAGCCCAATGGATGCGTAAACCATATTTCATCCATTTTATAAAACAAACAACACAATCTCGTTTATTGGACTAGCCTAATATCTGAAACCTGAAACATAGTTAAATCTTACAGAGAGATCCCTCTCTGAAACTGGCAGGGTTAGATCCCAGTTTCGAAGTGGTTGGATAAAGTTGCCTCTGATAAATTGCTTCTACTTTCTTGACAACCTCTGAGAATTTACAGAGCGTTAACATGATGGAAAGTGTATACCTTACCTTTGGATTAGATTAAGCGTATTCTCATTTTGGGCATTGATTTCAAGGTGTTGCAATGATAAGAGTACCAACCTTTGACTTTTAAGTTAAACATGTGTATAGAAGCATTTTTTTTCACCTTATATACTATGTTTTGATATATATATATATATATATATATATATATATATATATATAGATAGATAGATAGATAGATAGATAGATAGATAGATAGATATAGATATAGATATAGATACAGATATATAGTTGAAAGACTTTGGTGTTAATGTTTCCTTATCATTAATTTAATAAAAGAAGAAATTGTTTTATATAACTATTTTATGTGTGTAAAATAAATATTAATATTAATTTATTTTTAAATAAGAAAAAATTGCATATTTATACATATGAATATAATTTTTATTAATACAGTCTTAAAACCTTGACATATAATTCTATTTTTATAACATTTTTTCCTAAGACATTCTCATCGTGTGACTTGGGAATGACATGACTTTTGTACTAAAGTGTACTCCAACTTTCGTCTTTCAGGGTGAAATGACTATTATTTTAAGAGGAAATACTATCCCTTCTAGACTAACTTTTATAGGTTGTTGAAGGACATTCAATGTTACCTTTGCATTTAGTTATGTTAAGTTTCACTATTCAGTATATATTCTCAAACTGACTTGGTAGAGACTACACTGTCATGCAACCCTTGTTATTTATTGCAACCCTTTGAATACTCTCAACGTTTACATTTTTCTAATATAAATTTAAAATAAAAGATTGACCTTACTCCCCACCTCTTTTTTACTTATATTGATGGATAAGAGTGATTAAAAAGACAAGAGTGACACCTTCCAAAGTATTTGAAAGGAAATATTGGCCTTATTCCCACCTCTTTTAAGTTAATCTATAGAGTTTGACGGAGGTTATGTTGTTGTAATAAAACTAAAAATTTACTCAATAAGTTATGTGATGATGGTGATGATAATTTTTAATTAATAATAAAGGTTATATTATTAGTTAGTGATATGTTGAAATATTGTAACTGCAAAGAGTATTATATTTATTATTGAGTCTTTATTAATTAGATCAATCCCCTTTTGTGGATTGATCATGTCGGGCATTGTAAATGACCAAATCCACTTTTGTGGATTGGTCAAACCCTAACTATATTATGCTAATTAAGAAGTCGCCACCCAGGCCTAATTAAAGTGGTTTTAACCAGTAAGAAGAGAAGTCGGCCTTACCCAGCGAAGAGACACCTTTCCAGCACCTGCTAGCTAGTATAAATAAAGGAGGCCATCACCTCATTTGTTCACTCACTCATTCACTCATCAAGTGCACAAGTTTGGAGAGCTGCAGTTGGGAGAAGAAGGAAGAGAGAGGCACATTTCTCAGTGTTGGATATTCTCTAGTGTTTTGGTTTATTGTCTTGGCATTTGTATTGGCTATCTATAATAAGGAAGTTTTGTTGGGTTTTCTCTCCCATGAGGGTTTCCCGGGATAAATGTTGTGTATATTGTGATTGTGTTTCTCTTAGTGATCCTACCTATGTTATGGTTATCTAGTAAATTGAAAAGAAACCTAATAATAGCTCAAAAATTAACATGGTATCAGAGATAAACTGAAGAGAGCACCTTTCATTGGATAAGAAAAAACGTCACTGTTGTCGTAGAAGAAAATCAGGGCTTTTTATTGAAGAGGAATTTCATCCTAAAACTCATCAAGGAAGTGTGCCCTATCCTAGTGAACTCATTGGCAGCTTGAGTGCACTTTTCTAGTGGAATGAACTCTCGAAAAGTGAAACCCTAGTTCTCACTGGTACCAAAAAATAAGAAAACCAGAAGTACCAAAAGTACCAATCCATATTTTAGTAGGTCAAATTTGAAAGGGTAAAATCTATATTTTCTGAAATCTAACTGCACTAGCCTGCTCACCTCAGTCAAGTGCACCTCCTAGAAAGTTCAGATTTAGTTTCTGAGCACTTTCATTTTGGTCATTTTCCCATCTACGGGTCAAGATGACTGCAAACACCAAGCTTTTTGACAAGCTAGAAGGTGTGGATAACTTTTGTGCCTAGAAGTATAGGATTGCACTCATTCTTGAAGAGAATGACCTAGCAAGATTCATTAAGGAAGATGTACCAGAACCTACCGATGCTACAACTAAAGCAAAACACCAGAAGGACATGGTTAGGGCCAAAAGAATCATTGCAGACTCTATTAAAGATCACTTGATCCCTCAAGTGGATTTAAAGAAAACTCAAAAATAAATGTTTGATTCCCTAACTAGATTGTATGAAGGAAGAAACATTAACCGGAAGATGAACTTGAGAACTCAACTCAAGAATACAAAAATGTGGAAAGGAGAAAGAGTACATTAATATTTCTCTAGAATCTCCCAATTCAAGGAACGGCTAGAAGCAATTGGAGATACCCTAGATGAAGATGAACTCATAATGATAGATCTTAATGCTCTCACAAGACCTTGGGATGCATTCATCCAAACCATTTGTGCCAGAAAGGAAAAACTACAATTTGACTCTTTGGGAAGAATGTATTCAAGAAGAAGCAAGAGTAGCTAACCAAGAAGTAGTACTTTCAAGAGAAGAAGATCAAGCCCTAGCTACTCATGCTAAAGGAGGAAAGAAGAGGTCTCACTTCCATAAGGAGAGTCATCAACATAAAGAATCTCACCCTCCAAAGAGATTCCAGAAGTTTCAAAAAGGTCAAAGAAGAGAAAGAGATTTCTCCTCTTATCAATGCTATCATTGCGATAAGATGGGACATATTGCTAAGAATTGTCCAGCTAGAAAATACGAATACAAGAAGAGAAACAAAAGGCACCATGCCCATACAGTTGAAGATGAAGATCCACCCACAAAGATGATTAAAGAACAAATTGAAGACTATGTCTTAATCTCTGCTCTCTCAGGATTAGTGTCACCTGGTGAGGATACTTGGCTCATAGATAGTAGTGCTTCCAAGCACATGATAGGTCAAAGAAACATTCTTTCTAGCCTTACAGAAAAGAACTTTCCCCAGAAATTTGCACTTGGATATGATTATCAATACCCTATCAAAGGTGTGGGAGAGTCAAATTACAAACTTGATTCAGGGACCCCAATGAAGATGAAGGATGTACTATATGTACCAGGTTTGACAAAGAACTTAATTTCTATCTCAGCTTTAGACAAGAAAGGCTTCAAAGTTGCTTTCATAGATGGAGAAGTTCTTATGTGGCCTAGAGGAAAAACCATAGAAGATGCAATTGTTATTGGAATAGAAGAAGGTGGCTTGTATAAGATAAAAGGTCAACCAGTTGCAACCTTGACTCATTCCATTGAAATCCCATGTGAACTTTGGTATAGAAGACTAGCTCACATCAACTACAAGGCATTACCATATGTGAGCAAGGTAGTCACAGGTCTACCAAAATTCAAAGTTGATCATGAAGGTGTGTGCAAGGGATGTGTACAAGGAAAGAACATAAAGAATCCTTTATCGAAGAGCGAGAGTAAAGAAGAAGGAGTCTTGGAACTCATCCACTCAGATGTTTGTGGCCCAATGTCGTCAACCTCTCTTAGTGGGTATGTATACTATGTGTCATTCATTGATGATTATTCTCACAAAACCTGGGTTTACTTTTTGAAATCAAAAGATGAAGTGTTTGGTAAATTCAAGGAATTCAAAGCCTTGATAGAGAATCTCTATGAAAGAAAGATCACGATGCTCAGGACAAATAATGGAGGAGAATACATCTCAAATGAGTTTGTAATATTTTGCAGAGATGCAAGGATTAAGAGAGAGCTCACCACTCCCTACAATCCTCAACAAAATGTTGTAGTAGAAAGAAAGAACATAACTATAATGCAAGTAGTGAAGACTATGATCCACGATCAAGATCTTCCAATGCACTTATGGGCAGAAGCAACAAGAACAACAATGTATGTACAAAATAGATTATCCCATAGTGTACTTGGGTTCAAAACCACCAAAGAGATGTTCTCTGGAAAGAAGACAGAAGTAATCCATCTCAAAATATTTGGATGTCCAGTATTTGTACACATTTCAAAAGAAAAGAGAAACAAGTTGGACCCTTCAGGAAATAAGGGAATATTTGTTGGATACTGTGAGGTCTCCAAAGCCTTCAAAATTTACATACCAAGTTACCATCATATTGAGATCAGCATAGATGTAACCTTTGATGAAGATGCAACACTCAAGAAATCAAGGAGATTCCAACTTGAAGAAGTATATGAAGAAGAACCTGCAGCTCCCAGAGTTGCAGAACCAGTGAGGGAAGTCACAGTTTCTCCCGATGATGAGATTCATGAAGATCATGATATGATAGAATCTCAAGAACCTCCCCAGATGAGTCATGACGATCTCTCACAAGAGAAATCCAGCTTGGGAAAGGGAACTTATTCAATATGGAGAGAAGTATGGTGCCCCCGAAGGAACCATAAGATAAGTTAAGAAACCTAATCTATTCTCCAGTTATGTGGCTTTGATGTGTGATCTCATAGAGAAGGAGCCTACTTGCTTTGAAGAAGCCATTCAGAAGAAAGAATGGGCAGATGCCATGACAGAAGAATACCAATCCATTATAAAGAATGGTGTATGGGAAATAGTTCCCAAACCGAAGAGCAAGGATGTGGTATCTTCCAAATGGCTATACAAGATAAAACATGTTGTTGATGGAAGTATTGAGAAATATAAAGCAAGGTTTGTATCTCGTGGCTTTTCTCAAAATGAAGGCATTGATTAGGAAGAGACGTTTTCTCTTGTAGCCAGATACACTTCAATCAGAACCATCATATCCCTTGCAGCTAAGATGAAGTGGAAGTTACACCAGATGGATGTGAAAACAACTTTCTTAAATGGTGTCATTGAAGAAGAAGTGTACATAAAACAACCTCAAGGGTTTGAGGTTGAATATAGAAAGACACATCTCTGCAAGTTGAAGAAGAATCTGTATGGATTGAAGCAAGCTCTTAGAGCTTGGTATGGAAGAATTGATAGTTTCCTGACACGTTTGGGATTTACCAAGAGTAAAGTTGATTCTAACCTTTACTTCAAGGTTGTGAATGATGAGCTTGTTATATTGTTGTTGTATGTAGATGACTTATTCTTAACTGGAGAAGAAAATCTCATCATTGATTGTAAGAAGAATATTGCTGCAGAATTTGAGATGAAAGACCTAGGCCTAATGCATTATTTCTTAGGTCTTGAGGTTTGGCAGAGCCCAGAGAAGATCTTTCTTAACCAAGGGAAGTATGCAGTTGAAATACTGAAGAGGTTTGATATGTTGGACTGTAAATCCATGAATACACCCATGGAAACAAAGTTGAAGCTCTTGGTTGATACTTCATTAGAATTGATTGATGCTACGCTATACAGACATATCATTGGATCGTTGATGTATCTAACAAACACCACACCAGATATATGTTTTGTTGTGAACACCTTGAGTTAGTATCTAGTAGAGCCCAGACGTGTTCACCCTGTTGCTCCAAAACATGTGATGAGATACCTTAAGGGTATGTTGGACTTTGCTCTATGCTACAATGGAGAGAAATACTTTAGACTGATTGGTTATACATATTCAGATTGGGCTAGAAGTGTTTCTGACAGAAAGAGAACTCCAGGATGTTGTTTCAGTCTAGGGTCAGCCATGACTTCATGGCAGAGTAGGAAGCAATCTAGTATTTCCCTCAACACAGCATAAGCGGAATACATTGTTGCATGTTCCGCCAGTTGTGAATCCATATGGATACGAAAGTTGTTGACAAGTCTATTTGATCTGGAGATGGAAGCAATTGTGATTCTATGTGTAACCAGAGCTGCATAAAGATGACAAAGAACCCTGTGTTCCATGACAAGTCAAAGCACATAGAAATCTGGTATCACTACATCCGTGATATGGTGCAGAGAGGAGCCATAAAGCTCTAATATGTTAGCACAGATGAGCAGGTTGCAGATGTGTTGACCAAGCCTCTGTCTCGTGTAAAGTTTGAGCACTTTAAAGACAAGCTTGGTATAGTCCGAAAGGACCTCCCTTGAAAGGGGGAGTGATATTGATGATACTATGGTATCCTGACCAATAGCAGGTAGCTCAGTTATGATTTTATATCCTAGGGGACTGATAATCCCTGGATAGATCCTGAAGGTCTGATAAGGAAATTCTGTCAGAGTACATGTGCATGTATATGCTAGCTATGGTCAGTAGTGGTAGCTCCATTAGTATTTTCATAATCCTAGGGAATCTTATGATTCCTTGGCAGATCTTGAAGGTCCGGTAAGGATGTTCTGTCGGAGTACCATGTGGTAGCTCCATTAGGATTTTATATCCTAGGGAATCTTATGATTCTTGGGCAACTCCTTAGGGACTGTCAGAGTACCACAAAATGTTGTAACACCTACCTCATTTTGTTGCTCCATGATGATGATGTAGTTGCTCCAGCCATCGTGTTGTGATGATGTTATTGCTCCAACCTTTGTGTTGTGATGATGACGTTGTTTTTGTTAATGTTATTGATGATGATGATGTATTAGTGTTATACTAATCCATGTTGATGCAGATGATGATGATGCCATTCCATCTCCTTGTTGTGAATAATGATATTGATGATGAGAAAAACTTATGATGATTTATAGATATGCTAGTTAGCATTCTAGATGTTGTTGATGTTGTTTCCCTCTCTCTCTCCTGATGATGTTGTCGAATACCCTTCTTGTTAAGGGGGAGTGTTGAAATATCGTAATTGCAAAGTGTTTTCTATTTATTATTGAGTCTTTATTAATTAGATCAATCCCCTTTTTTGGATTGATCATGTCGGGCATTGTAAATGACCAAATAACATTTTTTGGATTGGTCAAACCCTAACTATATTATGCTAATTAAGAAGTCGGCCCCCAGGCCTAATTAAAGTGGTTTTAACCACTAAGAAGAGAAGTTGGCCCTTCCCAGTGAAGAGGCACCTTTCTAGCACCTTCCAGCTAGTATAAATAAAGGAGGCCCGTGCCTCATTTTTTCACTCACTCATTCACTCATCAAGTGTGCAAGTTTGGAGAGCTGCAGTTGGGAGAAGAAGGAAGAGAGAGGTGCATTGCTCAGTGTTGGATATTCTCTAGTGTTTTGGTTTATTGTCTTGGCATTTGTATTGTCTATCTATATTAAGGAAGTTTTGTTGGGTTTTCTCCCCCGTGAGGGTTTCCCAAGATAAATGTTGTGTATCTTGTGATTGTGTTTCTCTCAGTGATCCTACCTATGCTATGGTTATCTAGTAAATTGAAAAGAAACCTAATAATAGCTCAAAACGTAACATGAAAAAGGTTATATTATATAAATGAAAAAAAAAATGGTGATGGCAATTTTTAACTAGTAATAAAGTTCATATTATCAGTTAGTGAAAAAGGTTACATGATATAAATGAAAACAAAAAAAATTGATGTTAAATTTGGTGAAAGGATTTGTTGTTGAATTGTTATAGAATCATCTTAAAAAATGATTTAAAGATATTTATAAAGTTTGTAATTTTGATGTTAATTGGGTTTAAAGAGAACCAAAATACATTTTGTAGGTGCCTTAAGCACAACCCAGCCATGGGTAAAATGACCATAAAATAGAACCCCAAAAGGGCCAAGAAGATGGTTAATGAGCCACAAAGAAATATACTATAAATGAGTTGCGAAGATAACCATTGAAGAACAAGAAACCCCTCCACAAAAGACACGTCACGAAAGAAATCCCAAAGAAAAACCCAAATGTCGGAAGGACCAGGTCAGAGCGACATGAAGCTCTCACATCAAAAAAACTAAAAGGAAGCGGCACCATAGAAGACCCCTTCCTATGAACACTAAAAAAAGAGAAACAAAAAAGTTCTATTTCCTCAAAAAGTACCTCAAAGTGTCAATGCATCAACACTACATGCCCTTAGAAAGTGTTGAGTTTTGGTGTACCTCAAGAAGTGGTTCCCTTGTGGTTTTGAGCCTCTAACCACAAGAGGGAGATGTTGGTACCTTTGTACTTTGTACTTTATGTCTAATTTCACGTTGACTTAGGATTTTTAAGTCAAAAGTGAAATTAGTCACTTTTAGCCAAAAGTGACAATTAATTCACAAAGTGGGTGAATTAATAGACATAAAGTGAACTTAGGGAACTTAACCCAAAGTGGGTTTGTGAGTGAGATTATTTTGGGATGATATCAACCTTTGATTAGAGATGGGATGGGGAGATCCTAGACATCCAAATCCTAGGTATCTTTATGGAGGTTTAAGAGGGGCGCATAGTTGCCTTGGAGGCTCATTCACTCATTTGTTCAGTAGGAGAGCTAGAGAGGAGCAATGGAGATGGGAATGGAAGCATTGAGAGAGGGTAGATTGGGTGCCTCCATCCATGGAGGAGCTATGGAGGCTTGGACCCTTGTTTATTTATGGTGACCAGTCTTGCTTGGAGGAGGCAGCACACTAGGAGGAGGGCACACATCTAGCAGGCACTAGGAGGCCTTGTCCGATCTCAGATCTGTCTAGTTCATGCTTAAGGAGGCACACAACTTTTGGTTTGTGTGCAGGGGATTATTCATTGGGCCACAAAGGAGCTTGGATGCTTCAGTTCAGTGGATAGAGAAACAAGGAGAGAGGGGCACACTTTCCTAGGCATATTCATCTTAGAACCTATGTTACAATCTTGAGAGGAGCTTGTTATCATACCAGGTTTCTTGTATTGTATTCCTTGGTGTATTCATTGTTTGAGATCATCATTATATATACTTTCATTCCACATTGGTTTTCCCTTGGGGGGTTTTATCCAGGGTCATGTTGACCAAAAATACTTGTGTCCTATTTTCATGCATGCTTAGAGTGTAGATCATCTTATTTGTGTTGTAAAGATCTAGAGGAGTGTTACTTTTTTTTAGATATATTACATGTGCTAACCACCAGTGCAAAAACACTTGCAAGGGCACCTCAAAGAACACTTAACCAATAAAATTATGGGCATAAAGTTACTAAATTTTTTGTTTTCCTAAAACGCGACAAAGGACAATTTTGGAGATTGAAAATTAGACCTAAATTTTGGTCAAAGACAGACCAAATTTGGCAGCATCATAGTACCTCAGTTTTCTTCATGGTATCAGAGCCTTGGTGTTGAAGTTTTGCTGATTTTTTATAGCATCTTATGGGAAGTTTCTTGATAGCTTGTCGGTAGATTTTTGGACAGCTAGTTGGCAGTGTTTGTGGCAGCTTGTTCGCATATTTGTTGGACAGTTTGTAAGACTGTTTTTTTACACGTTTGGACAACCTTACTTCCGCTTATGTGTCAAGTGGTGAGGTTGAGTTCTTTTGTAGTTTTAGCATCAATGTGAGCTTTAGTGGATAACCATGTCGGTGTCCCAGATGCGGGCATAGGATAGGCTAGATGGAGCTAGCAAATGGTCCCCTTGGAAGACCAGGATCACATTCATCATGGAGGATCTTCAAATATGGGATATATTTCAAGCTCTCGTGGTGATTCCTCCTGCACCTGCTCCTTCACCATTGTTGGATGCATATTTCAGAAAGAAAAACACTAAGGTGAATAGGACTATTTGTGATGTGGTGAGGGACCACATCATACCCCATCTGACTGGGAAATACTATGCCTTTGAGATATGGGCCTTATTGTGCAAGCTTTACCAGAGTCCAAACTAGAACCGGAAGATGGTTATGCAGGACAAGCTCAGGAGCATTCAAATGCTCGATTTCGAGACGGTCACATCATACCTAGGCATATTCACTTAGATCAGAGATGACATAGCAGTAATCGAAGAGATTGTAGATCCAAAATTTATGGTGAGGACAACCTTGAACATCTTTCCAACCCTTGGAGTTCATTTGTACAAGGCATTGTTTCCCGGGAGGTCATGCTTACTTGGGAGATACTTTGGGACGACTTTGTACATGAGGAGATGAGATGCAGCTCTAGATCTTCAGGACAACAACATACGCCTGAGGGGGATGAGAATATTTCTCTTTGGACAAAGGGAAAGAAGAATATCAGTGAGGGTGTGAGACAGGGTCCTGAGGGAGGGACCTAGACACAGGAGAGAGGCAGTGGGTAGAAGGACATAAGAAAAGTGAGATGCTTTGCTTGTGGTGAGATGGGGCACTATGTTGGATAATTTCGTAAGAGGAAGAAGAAGAAGCAGGGGTGTATGGCAGCGACAAACGAGGAGGATGAGTTCGCTACTCAGTTTGTGAGGGAGTGCACATTCGTCAATTGTTGTTTGTCATTTGATACTCCACCTAGCATTAGGTGGGCAGACATAGTTGAGGAAGTCCCATTGACTCTAAGTATTGATTCAGAGGGAGTGCAGACTCATTGTTTGAGGATACCATCTATAGGGGTGACTATTCCACCTGTGACAACTTCAGTTTCAAAGTTGTTGAGTAGACAGAGGGTTGGTGTAGGGGCTTCAGAGCATCAGAGATTGATGAGGAGGAGGAGTAGGGCACCACAGAGGCTTGAGCCTCACTTGTCTATGGAGACAAGCAGATCAGATTCAGGTTCCACTTCAGGTGGAAATCACTTGGTGAGAGGCCAAGTTGAGGATCTTAGTGAGATGCCAAGATCCAAATACTCTTGGTGAGATGCTAAGAGGGAGAGAATCTTGGTGAGATTCCAAGAGAGAGACTATTGGTGAGATGCCAAGAGTAGTGACCGTTGGTGAGATGCCAGGAGGTAGAAATCCTTGGTGAGAGACCAAGGTTGAGGATCTTGTTGAGATTCCAAGACCTAGAGACTCTTGGTCAAATACCAAGAGATGTGACTCATTTGCATTCCATTAGTATAGCACCTTGGTGAGAGACCAAGGAGAGAATCTTGGTGAGATGCCAAGACCTAGAGACCTTTGGTGAGATGTTGAGGGAGAGATATTTGGTGAGATGCCAAGATCTAGGTGATCTCAGGTAGGTGGAGATGGACTTCCATGTAGAGATCAGGCAGGTTGGCAGATCAGTGTCAGGGAAGGTTGAGCAGATTAGTGTCAGGGAAAGTTGAGAAGATCAGTGTTAGGACGAGAAGATTAGATACAGAGGCCACTTTGATGAGAGGGTACAACCATACTCACCTAGGCCTTTCCATGAGGCAAGGAAGTCCACAACTGGGATGAGATTGATTGATGAGAAACTCTTTCCTCGGTAAGAGGGAGTGTTGAGTTTGTGTGTACCTCCTGAAGTGGTTCCCTTGTGGTTTTGAGCCTCTAACCACAAGAGGGAGATGTTGGTACCTTTGTACCTTGTACTTTATGTCTAATTTCACTTTGACTTAGGATTTTTTAGTCAAAAGTGAAATTAGTCACTTTTAGACAAAAGTGACAATTAATTCACAAAGTGGGTGAATTAATAGACATAAAGTGAACTTAGGGAACTTAACCCAAAGTGGATTTGTGAGTGAGATTATTGTGGGATGATCTCAACCTTTGATTAGAGATGGCATGGGGAGATCCTAGCCATCCAAATCCTAGGTATCCTACTGGAGGCTTAAGAGGGGCGCATAGGTGCCTTGGAGGCCCATTCACACATTTGTTCACTAGGAGAGCTAGAGAGGAGCAATGGAGATGGAATGGAAGCATTGAGAGAGGGTATCTTGGTCGCCTCCATCCATAGAGGGGATATGGAGGCTTGGACCCTTGTTTATTTATGGTGATCAGTCTTGCTTGGAGGAGGGCGCGCACTAGGAGGAGGGTGCACATCTAGAAGGAACTAGGAGGCCTTGTTCGACCTCATATATGTATGGTCCATGCTTGAGGAGGAACACAACTATTGGTTTGTTTGCAAGGGATTCTTTGTTGGGACGCATAGGAGCTTGGGTGCTTTAGTTCAGTGGATAGAGCAACAAGGAGAGAGGGGTGCACTTTCCCAGGCGCATTCATCTCGGAACCTGTGCTACAAGCTTGAGAGGAGCTTGCTATCATACCAGGTTTTCTTGTATTGTATTCCTTGTTGTATTAACTGTTTGATATCATCATTATATATACTTTCATTCCACATTGGTTTTCCCCGGGGGGTTTTTATCCAGGGTCATGTTGACCAAAAATACATGTGTCCTAATTTCATGCATGCTTAGAGTGTAGATCAACTTATTTGTGTTGTAAATATCGAGAAGAGTGTTACTTGTTTTGAGATATATTGCATGTGCTAACCACCGATTCAAAAACACTTGCAAGGGCACCTCAAAGAAAACATAACCAATAAAAAATATGGGCAGAAAGTTACTAAATTGTTTGTTGTCCTAAAACACAACAAAGGATAGTTTTGGAGATTGAAACTTAGAGCTAAATTTTGGTCAAAGACTGACCATATTTGGTAGCCTCATAGTACCTCATTTTTCTTCAAAAAGGACCTAAAAGATCTAGCCAAACCCCTCAACTGATATGAGGAAGAGAGAGTCACCAACACACTCTAGAAGGACCCCGATCTGAGCATACATCAAACACTAAACAAACCAACAACACCAGAGAGAGGAACCACAAACATGAGTGGGAAAAACCCCAAAAAACCTTTCCAAGAGAAAACATCATTGAAAGCCACTATTGAAAACCCAGAAGCAAGACGGATTAGGTCAGAGCAGCATACATTCCTCTCGAAAAAGAGAGGATTCAAAACCCCAAATCTTGGCATCAAAAATTCAGAACTCGGCATCAATAACTTTGAAACCATAACCACAAAGCAGAGGGTATACATCAGACCCTAAAAAATTCCCCAAAACCAGAGAAGGCAATCAAAAGGAGACAACAAAGACATCCACCAAAAGAGAGGGGCCTCCCACAGAGAAAAACCGGCTACAAAAAGGATGGCCTCAAAACAAAAACCCCAGTCCACCAGAGCAGAAGATCTGAGTAAAAAAATCCAACCCCGGATCCACGCAGAAGACATGTTGATCACAAGAAACGAAGCTCCACAAAGCCCAAATGCAACAAAGCGGAACAAGACCCGACCAACACAAAACAAGCCACACCAGAGATACGCCAAAGTCACACCCATGAGAGAGCATGACCACCAACGATCACAAAATCTGCCTCTCACAGACCCAACGCATCAGATAGGGGGTCTGAGACACACCGAAGTCGCACCCAGGAGAGAGCATGACCTCTAGTGATCTCCAAAACCTCCACGCGCAGACCCATCGCTTCGGATCGAGGGTCTGTGACT
>ML813321.1:31120-49960 GCA_009831015.1 Picea engelmannii | reverse complement strand
TTTTATTTGAAATTATTAGAACTACATATGTAAGTGATTGAATTTGTATAATCCAAATGTTTTATGGTTTTTTTGGAATGGTGGATCTATTTATACATTTAATATTATATTTTTTATTTTAAATATAATTTATATATATATAATAAAAATAGTAATTTTATTATTTATAGTCGTAGTCTAAATATTTTACGAAATGATTTTTTTCTGGCAATATTTTTTAGGGACATTTGCTTGAAATCTGACGAAAAATTATTAGATCCGCAGATTTGAGTGACTATTTCTTTATAATCCGAGTGCTCCAAGGGGTTGAATCCATTTTTGCATTCAAAGATGGATTTTAAACAACAAATTACATCTTCAGATTCATGTGAAAAAAATCATTTCATAGAACAGTTAAACAACACCTTATTTATATAAGCACAAAGGTTTGGTGAGAGAGATAGTGGTTCTCTGCATTTCCTTGTTAGAAGATAATAAATTTTCAACCATAAAAATGTATATCATTGAAATTGAAAAAAAAAAGGTCATTAATGTTTTGAATTGACATAACAGTTTTTTGGATGATAGTGAATATTTTTGGAAGAATTTGGTCTATTCAGTAATTTATACAAAATTAAAGGTTTTTTAATAAGAATTTGGTTTGGTTTTGGCTTTAACAGTACATTTTAGTAACAAGTCTATTAGTAATTTATATAAAGTAATGATAATGAATAGTTTTGTCTGTGTTAGGGATATAACTTTTTTTTTCCACTGAAAATCGCACATTATATTAATTTATATAATATGTTCACATATTCAAAATCAATACAGCCAATTACTTTCCTTGAGTACAAAGTTTATCTATATCTGTGTAACTACATGGCACAACTAATTACCCTTCCAAAAAACTAGCATCATAGACTTTCCTGACAGTTAGACAAAAACTTTTACAAAAATAAGTTTTTGTCTTTCGTACATGCAAAATATACAAATCACCCTTCATTTCAAGTCAACACAAAGTGAATACTCACTAGATAGACTACTAGTACAACTTTAAAAAGAGCTTTGGTCCCTCTTGACCATCTTCCCACTGATTATATGCTATGGTCCCTGGGCGTGAAGTGAGGGCCTTTTTTGATTAAAAAAATAGCCTCTTGGTTCTCTTCTCTGTATACATGCACAAATGAAGTAAATGAGAAAAGCTTTATGAGTTCCTTTATTCTGTCCTTCCAACAGTCTATTGAAACTGCATGTAGACTGCCTTTTTCATTGAGTCAATCAATGATTATTCTTGAGTCCCCAATGACATGAAAGTCTGTAATAGATAGTCTATGAGCCAAGGTTAGAGAAGCCCAAACACCCATACGTTTTTCTCTTGTATTTGTTCCTCTGCCACAGTTAAGAGTCCACTTGTAGACTGTGCGATCATTGATTTTGATGACTCCTCCCGCGCCACTTTGCTCCCCGTTCTTTTGAGCTGCCCCATCAAACCAGCCTATGAATTTATCATTTGGTAGTGTATGAGATGAAGGTCTATTAGAATGGAATTTTTCCTTTGGCCTGTAGCTACTCGCAGCACCTAAGGAGAGAAAAAAAACCTTCTCGATAGATGGACTCCTTGACTCAAAGATAATCACGTTCCTTTCAAGTCAAATGAACCAACATATAAAAGCTGGCAAGGATGGGAGATTTTGATTCTGAATGGCCCAGTTTTCAAAATATTCCTTCACTGATGAACCAGTCCACCCTGTAGTAATCTTGTGGACCTCTTTGATCTTTTTCCAAACTGAGCAAGTAAAAGGGCAGTGTACAAAAAGATGATTTCCATATTCTCATTTTCCTTTGCAAAGATGGAGAAATCTCGACCCTGCCCATCCTCTGTTTTGAAGTTTTTTCCAGGTAAGTATTTTGTCTTCAATGACAAGCCAGGCAAAAAGCTTAATCTTTTGTGAGCAGTCCCAACCCCACAATCTTTTCCTCCAACCTCCTAGTTTGTTTTTCCATAACTTGGCTACAAGTGCATTGTAGACATTTTTAACTGTTATCTGTCCCGAACTATCTCCACCTGTCAATCTTAACTCATCCACTCTGTCAGATAATAAAATGTCAGATCCAATCAAGCTCATCCTGTACAAATCCCATTCAATTGCAATGTCACCCACTAGACCCAGATGTGTTAGGGATATACCTGTGCGTAGTGCAGAGATAAAAGTCAATTAACACTAGTTGTCATAAAGTAGAAGTTGTCAATTAAATAGTTGTCATAGAGTATAAGTGATCATAGAGTATAAAATATTAATAAATTTGTTTCTTTTAATAAATTAAAAAATATAAATTTTGTTGATTTTATTATTTTTTAATAAATCCTAAAAATTGTCAAATTAACTATTTTTAAATACCTTAAAACTATCATATTTTACAATATCATTTCTTTAATCAAATTTTATGATAAACATTGTTAATTAAAATAAATTCTTTTACAATATCATTTTTTAATCAAATTTTATGATAAACACTGTTACTTAAAATAAATTCAAGTAAGTATGAAGAGTTATTGGTGGAATCAAAACAAATCAACATGCCATAATTGACTTGGTTATTGTGCAAATTACATCTCGTTGTTGAACTATTGGAAGTGCGGGAGAGGAACAATGACTGATATAAATTCTCTACACAAGGGTTGATAATAGACTAAGTGTTGGTTGTGCAAGGATATACATGTGCAGAGTGCGGAGGTGTTGAAGATATAGTTCCACATAATGCGGAGATATAGTCATAGCAAAAGGCTCCGCACAACATGAAAAATGGCTAAGTAAAATATTAAAATTAAAATTATGACCGTGCAAATTAACTATTTTTGAATACCTTAAAACTATCATATTTTACAATATCATTTCTTTAATCAAATTTTATAATAACATTGTTACTTAAAATGAATTCAACTAACTATGGAGACTTAGTGGTGGAATCAAAGCAAATCAGCGTGTCAAAAATTACTAAGATATCATGCAAATTACATCGCTTGTCAGAATGCGTGTTGTAGAACTAATGAAAGTACAGAGGTGAAGAATGCATGTTGTAGAACTATCGAAAATACATAGGTGAAGAAGTGTGGGAGTCTCGGACGATGAGTGATACATGTTGGTTGTGTGGGGGATATACATGTGTAGAGTGTAGAGTAGCTCTGCAAAGTGCAAAGATATACTAAAGTGTACTTTCATCTTCTGACTTGGGAATGAAAGGACTCTTGTACTGAAGTGTACTCCAACTTTCGCCTTTTAGAGTGAACTGACTATTATTTTAAGAGGAAATACTATCCCTTATAGACTAATGTTTACATGTTGTTGAGGGACAGTCAATGTTACCTTTGCATTTGGTTATATTAAGTTTCACTATTCACTATATATTCTCAAATTGACTGTGCAGGGACTAGGTTGTCATGCAACCCTTATTATTTATTGCAACACTTTGAATATTCTCAATGTTCACAATTTTTTTAATTTAAATTTAAAATATAAACTTTTTTGTTAATAAAATATTTCTTAAGTTGTTTTTTAATTTATTATTCCCATTATATAATTGTTATGAAACTTATTTAATATTTTGAATGGTAATAGTTTTGATTACTATTTTTAACTTTCATCTAAATATTAAAAATAAAATATTTAATTTTGTTTTATAAATATATCTAATTATTTATTTAGAAACATTAATATTATATATATATATATATATATATATATATATATATATATATATATATATATATATATATAATAATTTTTGCTTATTTTCTAAGAGCTTCAAGACCTTTTTAAGACTTTTTTTCTTTAGTTTTGAAATTTATATCAATAAAGCATATTAATAAGCCATGAATCTATTTTACAATGCATATAGGTTACATCCTTAAAACTTAACTTTAATAAAGCTTAATGATAAATACACATTAACATCTTTAATACTTAACTTTAATAAAATTTAATGATAAGCAAATTGACATCTTTAAAATATTTATTATTTTTTAAATATCTATATTATAAATATATACTTATAGGGCGAGAATGACATCCTCCAAACAATTAATTATTTAAAATAAAAGATTGATCTTCCTCCCCCACCTCTTAAATAAAAAATTGACCTAACTCTCCCACCTCCTTTTTACTTATAGATCCACTAGTTTCTTTTTATATTGATGGATAAGAGTGACATTTTCCAAACAAATTTAAAAGATAAAAGTGACATCTTCCCAATTTTAAATATCTATATTATAAATATATACTTATAGGGCGAGAATGACATCCTCCAAACAATTAATTATTTAAAATAAAAGATTGATCTTCCTCCCCCACCTCTTAAATAAAAAATTGACCTAACTCCCCCACCTCCTTTTTACTTATAGATCCACTAATTTCTTTTTATATTGATGGATAAGAGTGACATTTTCCAAACAAATTTAAAAGATAAAAGTGACATCTTCCCAATTTTACTTATAAATTTACTAATTTCTTCTTATATTGATATAAGAGTTACATCTTCCAAACAAATTTAAAAGACAAGTAGCACTTTCCAAATTATTTGAAAAGAAATATTAACCTTATTCCCACTCCTTTTAAGTTAATCTATAAAGGTTGATAGAGGTTATGTTGTTGTAATCAAAACTAAAAATGTAATCAATAAATTATATGATGATGGTGATGACAATTTTTAATTAGTAATAAAGGTTATATTATTAATTAGTAATAAAGATTATATTATATAAATGAAAACAAAAATGGTGATGAGAATTTTTAATTAGTAACAAGGGGAGTTGCAGAGCAACAAGTCCCTGTTGAGAAGGTAGAGGAGCTTGATTGAGCAACTTCGCACCATTATCTTATTACAGAGTTGAGTAAGAATTCAATGTGTTATCTAGTAGCTTGATTGAGAAACTTCGCACCATTATTTTGAAATGTGTTATCCTCTTCTAGATTAGCTTGATTGAGCAACTTCGCACCATGTGTATCAAGAAGGAGAACAAATAACATTTGTATGTTTGTTCTTGTTTCCTGCCGGATAGTCTAGTCGATATGGATCAATAACAAGGAACACCGAACCCTAACAACGAGGATAAAAAACCCATCAACCCACTAGTTGCAACCCCAACCCCCCAAACAAGAATGCATGCTTCTCACCGCTGTATTTAGTAAGGATAAACAGATCTATACTATATTTCCAATTCGTAGAACAAGGTGACATATTGATTTTAAGGAACAAAGTTCTTCTCGAGTGAGTGACAATAGAGCAACAGGTAGAAGCTAGATCGGGCTTGGCCAATTGACCGTGCAATTATAGACTGTGGTTTAATACCTACCTACCCTCCGAGTTCGTTAGTGATATTGTTTGGGTGGGCTTGTGCAAACACGAAAATCTTCATTTCCCGAAAATGTGAAGCAGGGGGAGGCAAGAATAGATCAGAGATAAGTACTCATTAATAATACGAGCAAAAAAATGTGACACGTATTAATAATATGTTAGATAAAGCCATGTTATTTGCCACCAAAGTACATTCTGTTGGTTTATTCATGACCTCGTGTTTTGTAACTACATAAAAACACTCAAAACTTACCTATCGTGGCTAGTGCGAGCTTCCCCATGCCACTCCCTAATAATTACCTGCAGACACTAAATTAATAGGTGCTGAAAACATCCCATCCGATAATAGGTGTAATATTCATTCTGGAAGTCAAGCTATCAGGTGAACAAAGTTATGCATTTCTATTAATATCTAGATTACAATTTATGCTTTTACTAGATTACCTAAATATCTAGATTACAATTTATGTTTTTACTCTAATTGTAAATAAATATATTATGTTTTTGCAACTCTAATTGCAAACAAACATATTATGCTTTTACAATTGTAAGTAATTATAGTGTTCAATGTAGTGTCTAAAGCTTTAAATTTTCTTTACAAATTAGAAAAACAAAAATTTAATTTACATTTTAAACATTTTTTTCCATTTATAAAATAATAATTTAAAAGTCCAATGGATGTAGCTTGGGTGGTTGGGAGGAATGATTGTTACCCTCCCCACTCAGGTTCAATTCCTTGTAAGTGACATGTTATGCCCTTAAATGGGATGTTCTGAAAAATAATCGCCCTCCCTATGTTCTCTCGCGGATTCCAGGGAGGTTTACGTGGAAGTAGCGAGCTTCTGATATCCGGTACCATGAACCACATGAAAAAAAATTAATAATAATTTAAAAAATTAAATCAATCTCATAAATTTTAAATACAAGGATTAACACAAAATTAAAAAATAATTATATAAGGACTTAAGGACACGTTCCTGAAAGCATGCAATGCTTAACAACGTGTCCATCTGGTTTGCCTCCATGATCCCCATGCATCTCCTCCACTTGGACTGCATCCAACACAGTGACCTAGGTTTGATGCCCGCTTTGGCTCTGCTACCCGAACATCTAGAAGGACTTTGCTCCTTTCCTTTGCGTTCGAATAGCTTTGCTCAGGCAGGTCCTGGTACTTAGCTCTGCTCAGACCTTAGATTACTAGCAGGCTGGTCGAAATTGATTGCGGGTGGGCAGACTGGTTGAAGAAAAACATGATGGAAATTTGGAGCTAGTACACATTCCACATTCAATACGCCGCATCAATTCATGCAAAAAGGATGAAACCAGTGGGTGAGATTCACGTAATTCGTAGGGCACAAATGTGAACCAAGCGATCCAGGGAACATGCGAGCCAATACCAAATGACACATCACATACGAACGACAGAAGCAACAAACCATCCTTACCCGAGTCATTTGGGAAAAAGCCCAGTATGGGAGCAGCTAATCAAACTTTAAAACGGGGAACGACATTAGGAACAGCTTGGATGATTAAGAATCAATGAAGCTTGATTTACATATCTTGCGTAGCATTGTGAAAATAGTGAGTGTTTCCTACGCCACCCATCAAAACCACTTCTTCATCTTTGGTCTTGTAATATCGTCCACTCTGGTTCCCACTCGAATCAACCTGAATAAATAAATATACAGAAAGAGTCCCCCGACAGGTCTTGTTCTTCCGTACTCAGACGTGGCGTTGCGTTAATTGGATAGTAACTGGTTGGCTTGCTTTGACCTTGGGGCTTGGACTTGATGCTCATTGCTTATGTGAGTTCTGAAGGATACTGGGACGGCGAGCAACTCATCCCCCAATTTGGAAATTCTTTCGATGATCGAGAAATTGGAAAGTTTCTTTACTTTTGTATCTACTTCTGCCTTTCCCGCTGCTGTGCGGTCGGATATGGCTCCGCTCCTGGCTTTCCCTCTACCTCTAGTTATTGCTTGGGTGTTGCTTTCCCTGATGTTGGTGGTGTTGGATTTGCTTCTTCCCTTGATGCGCTTATGTTTTCTCTTTACAGTCACTATATATCCCACCCACGACCACTTGCTTTATATGATTAATTTCAATGATTGATTGGATGATAATAGGTGTTCACCGGAAAGCATAAAAGGTGAGGGAACTGGATATAGATCAATTGTGAGAGAATCCCTCGGCAGGTCTTTTTCTTCCATACTCAAACGCGCCACCGCTGGGCAAACAGTGTGAGGCAACCTTTTCAAGGCCATGGCCAACAATTATATTTGAGACAAAGCTTCGCCCAGACCGTAGTAATGAGGAAGGTCTACAGTGACAATTTTGGGTAATAATCACAATTGCAGTAATAGTAAGTGGTTGGCTTGCTTTGACCTTGGCGCTTGGACTTGATGCTCATTACTTATGTGAGTTCTATCTATGCCCATGGATATAGTTGAGTAGCGACATCCATCCTTCGTTCCTTATCGATAAGTGAATCGATTCGGAGTTCATTTTGCAAAATCACTTTGAAGCGATTGTAGATCTGTGGGATTTGAAGATCACAACGAGAAGGTAGTGAGCTTAACTGTCCTCCCTTCATTCATCCTTCTTTCTCTAGATAAGCCCAGCCTAGCCTTCTTCCTTCGCTACCTTCATCCTTAAAGCAATGGGCGGAGGATATTTAGTGGTTTGGTTGTTGAGTCCATCGAAAGATGCATTCATGAGCAATCCTCTTTCAAAGGCTTGGTTGTTGAGTCCGCCGGAAGCTACATCCGCGAGCAATCCTCTTTCAAAGGAACTCGATCCAACTGGTGCATTGGAAGAAATTGGAAACTAGACAAAGAGAGCTTCTGACCGGAGGGTGAACGCACACAAGCCGGAGTGTTTGTGCCAATTTTTTGGGTTTCTATTCGCTTGTTCAGCCTAAGCGTGTAGCTTTGCATGCTAGCTTAGGTGGCACCAAATTTTCTACAGGCTATTATGGCCTATGCATTACATCATAACATTTAATGTTAAGAAGTAATGCTAGACTCATTCCTAGCATTACTTCTTTTCGCAAAAACTTAGCAAAAACGAGTATGCAAATGTATGACATAACCTAAGCTATTTTCTTTGTCTGCCTCGAGAAGAGGCCAAATAAGAGGTCGAAAGAAAAACTTTGGTTAAAACATATGAATTTCCAACCTTAAATTGTATGAACTTTAAAGACTTTGGTTAAAAGAGTGAAAATTTATTGATTTTCGTGTCAATTAAATAGAATCCTTGAATACTAATAGTCCCAAAGCCCGAAGGGCAGGGACTAAGAAAGGTTATATTATTAGTTAGTGAAAAATGTTACATTATATAAATGAAAACAAAAATGTTTGATGTTAAATTTGGTGAAAGAATTCGTTGATGAATCATTATAAAGTCTTATTAAAAAGTGATTTAAAGATATTTATAAAGTTTGTAATTTTGATGTTAATTGGGTTTAGTTTAAGTAATTGAGAGGAGGAGCATTATCCTCTCCATCTAAATTTTATTTTAGTAAGTGACATGTTGAGTTCTTAATAAGAGTTTTGTTGAAATGGCTTTAAGTCTTATTATTGATCTGGCTTTATACTCTAAATAATTTAGGATTTACCATAGATACAATTTTCCAAATAAAAACAAGTGTTTTAGATTTTTTCCATATATTTATTATTTTATAAATATCTATATTATAAATATATACTTATAATTTTGACTTTTAACATTTATAAATATATGTTATTTTATAAATATCTATATTATAAATATATACTTATAGTTTTGATTTTTAACATTTTCTTCAAAAACGAGAATGACATCTTCCAAACAATTAATTATTTAAAATAAAAGATTAATCTTACTCCACCACCTCTTAAATAAACCCCACCTCTTAAATAAAAGATACTTATAGATCCACTAATTTCTTTTTATATTGATGGATAAGAATGACATCTTCCAAACAAATTTAAAAGACAAAAGTGACATCTTCCAAATTTTACTTATAAATTTACTAATTTCTTCTTATATTGATGGATAAGAGTTACATCTTCAAACAAATTTAAAAGACAAGTAGCACTTTCCAAATTATTTGAAAGGAAAGATTAGCCTTATTCCCACTCCTTTTAAGTTAATTTATAAAAGTTGATAGAATTATGTTGTTGTAATCATAACTGAAAATGTAATCAATAAATTATATGATAATGGTGATCACAATTTTTAATTAGTAATAAAGGTTATATTATTAATTAGTGATAAAGATTATATTATATAAATGAAAACAAAAAGGGTGATGACAATTTTTAATTAGTAATAAAGGTTATATTATTAGTTAGTGAAAAATGTTACGTTATATAAATGAAAACATAAATGTTTGATGTTAAATTTGGTGAAAGAATTTGTTGATGAATTGTTATAGAGTCATATTAAAAAGTGATTTAAATATATTTATAAAGTTTGTAATTTTGATGTTAATTGGATTTAATTTAAGTAATTGAGAGGAGAAGCATTATCTTTTCTATCTAAATTTTATTTTAATAAATGATATGTTGAATTCTTAATAAAAGTTTTGTTGTAATGGCTTTGAGTTTTATTATTGATATGTTTTTATACTTTAAATAATTTAGAATTTATCAGAAATATAATTTTCCAAATAAAAATAAGTGTTTTAGATTTTTTCCATATATAATCTAATAAACAAAAACCATTCATAAACCATTTATAATTTTAATAAATAACTACACTATAAAAAATTATAACATAAATATTCATAAAATTATATTACTGAATCAAGATTCTTATTATAAGAATTATGGATTGATAATTTTTATATGAAAATAAAAAGGATATCTGATTTATATAATTTAAAATAAAATAAAAAAAATCAATCTTTTAATTAAAATTAAAATTTCAAAACTATGACAATTTTTTTATCTGGATTTACTCAACTCATTATCATTATCAAAATTATTTTATTACCTAAAATATGAGTAATTATGCAACTAAAAAGAAAAAAGAAAATACCAACGTTGCGACTCTTGCTACATGTAAACATGTAAGATTGAAATGTCACAATTATACCAAAACGTAAATAACCGTATTCATCATAGATATGTTTGGGATCCCAAAGATTTTTCCGTAATCATGAATGCGTATCATTTAAATAAAGATAAGGCCAAGGTTTGAATACTCCACTTTATCGATCCTTATATGCTCCAAAAGTCTAAAAGACCCCTTTACATTTTTTATGATATTGTGAAAAATTACACATTATAAATTTAGAATGTTAAAATTAAATATAAAAGTATCTTTAAAAAAAAAAAAATTCATAGAAAATTTGTACAAAATTATATTAGATTATAATTGTTTTTATATTATCAATGATCCTTGATCAATAAAAATTAATCTTTTTTTATCCATTTGGACCTACAAAACTATCATAATCAGCTTTCTACAAAGATCTTTACAAAACAAAGATTAGTAGTACCATAAACAAAGTACCATCAATCTGGGAACTGTTAATATATAGGATATTAACATCACATGATAAGAAAAACTTTTTTCCATGCCAAAACAAACTGATCAAAACTACAAAAAAAATGACTATGCTTGGTATTAAAATAGATCGATATGAAATGTAGGCCCCGTTGTCTCTTTGTCCCAAGTAAAATATGATAATCTTCCTTTTGTCGTCGAGAGAGCTTGCTTTGATAATTGATCTGCCTCCTCATTTGATTCCCTGAAGATATGTTGGAAGCATATACCTTGAAAAGATGCAGCCAGTTCCAAAATTTTGAGTTTCCATCCTTCAATATTAATGGCTTGGAGGTTTCCTTTATGATTTAGCCAGTCAATTATTGCCTTGGAGTCCCCCAAAATCTGAATATATTGAATATCCAAGAGCTTTGCAATGGTAAGAGTGGCCCATGCTCCCAATAACTTCACTTTTGTATTTGATCCATCTCTGCAATTGAAGTACCATCTATAAGTCGGAGATTCTAAGCATCTAATGGTACCCCCTGCACCATAATTCGAGCCACCTGCTATAGAGGCTTCATCAAAAAAGGCCAAAGTATAACCATTAATCTGTATGATCAGACTCTGTCTTAACCTCTAAAATTTATGTGCTATTGAATTTTTATTGAGCGCTCCTAAAATCTTGTATACAACTGCCCAAGCCGAGGGTGTTTTTCCATCAAAGAGTACTTTGTTGCGTTCATTCCAAATGAACCAGCATGTCAGGGCAATCAACCTTTTTGATAATGACTTGTCCTTTGACTAGGAGTCCATACAATCAGTAAGTATCGAGCCAACCCATGAGATTTTATAATTTAAAAGGTGTGAACATTTAGCCCAAACTGATTTTGCAAAGGAACACTGTATGAATAAGTGAGTGTTTTCTTCATAATTTTGTTTACAAAGATGGAAAATACTCGGGCCCACCCATCCTTTATTTTGTAATATATCCCAGGTTAAGATCATATTGTTCGCAACCGACCAAAAAAACAATATAAACTTCATTTGTAAATTCCATGTCCAAATGTTTACCTTCCAACCATGCCAAATCGAGAGATCCTGAGTAGATATAATATCATCATAAATGTTTTTGACAGTTAATTTTCCAGAAGAGTCACCACCAGTCCAAAGAAGTGTATCATCGACATCTTCGTGGAGTGTGACCCCATCTCTATCTAACTCTGCGGTATAATTATCCCAATCTGAAGCATGATTCCCTGTCAATTCCAAGTCCTCATCGCTCTTCCAAACCTCAGCAAAAGTAACTAGATCCCGAGTCACTGAGGCTTGTGCTAGGACAGTTAATTGTTTTTTATTTATGAGAGAAATAATCTCTTCTTGGAGAAATGACCTGTTGCTAATGCCGAGTATCCGGTCTCTCCCAATAGAAATAAGATGACCGGATCCTAGCCGCCAACTGAGCCAATGGTTGATAACAGGGATAGTGCAGGTAAGACTGGACCAAAATCTAGAATCAGAGTTGAAATTGTGAGATGGCAATCTAAGTCAGTTGATTAGTGTTGAATTTTGTAGATATTTGTCCATTATAACCTGATTCCAAATACCTTCCTGCATTAATGCCCTCCATAGGGTATTAGCATTCAAAGCCGTATTGAAGTGAAAAAGATTTCGGAGTCCCCAACCCCCATTCTTTTTTGGTCTAGATAAGATCTCCCATCTACATAAATGGTACTGCTGTGTATTAGAATGACCATTCCATAGAAAATGGAACATCACTTTTCTAATCTTGTTTATAACTGAGCGGGGAAAATATTCCATAGACATCCAATAGACAGGTTGGCCTTACATCACTGTTTTGACCAGAATGTATCTTCCTCCCAGAGATAGCCACCTGTTGCACCATAAGTCAATTTTCTTTGTTAATTTGGACACTAGCCATTCCCAATCATCTACGCGATGTGTCCCTGTCTTTAGGAAGTATCCTAGGTATCTGAATTCATTTGAGAGATCACTAAAGTTATAAGGAAGGACTGATTTGAAAGGGGCCATTTCTAGCTCTGTGAGGCCTTCATAATGGACAATGGTCTTTGATTGATTAACTGATAGACCCGAGGCTTTACAGAATAAGAAAATAAGTTTGTTTATTTCCCTCCATTCTATTAAACTTTCCCTTGACATAATGATAACATCGTCCATGAACAAAAGATGAAGAATTTTTATCAGTCTCGACACTTTTATACATGTTATAATGCCTTCCACAAAGCTATTTTTCAGTAATAAACTGAGACCTTCCATCACTAATATGAATATCAAGGGTGATAATGGACATCCTTGCCGAACTTCCCTGCCGCTTCTGTAGAAGTCCGTAGCCTCCCCATTAAGTAATACTGCAAAAGATGATGATGTGACACAAGAAATGATCCAATTTGTCATCTGGATCCCCAATCCAATTTTTAGAAGGATCAATCTTTAATTATCCCAGTCAATACAGTCGTATGCTTTCCTTAAATCCAACTTTAATACAAGGGATTTCAATTTTTTCTTTCTTATGCCGTGGAGACTCTCATGGGTTGTGCCTATGGCATCTTGAATATGCATGCCTTTTAAAAAGCCCAGTTGTTCATTAGATATTGACCTAGAGAGAAAAGGTTTTATCTGATTGGCAATAATTTTTTATATCACCTTGTAACACAGATTGCACAAGGATATTGGTCAGAAATCGTCAAATGTTGTTGGATTATTTGCCTTTGGGATCAATGTCAAGAATGTTGAATTTAGACCTCCCACAATAGAACCTAATCTTCTTGATTCCTCCACCATAGCGAGGAGATCCTCCCCATCTAGATCAAAGAAGAAAATAAAAAATTTGGTTGTCCAATCGTCCGGCCCTGAGCTCTTTTCCTTCTTAAAATGAAAAAGAACAGGTTTCAACTCCTCCAAAGTAACAAGAATAAACAATGAGCTAGACTCCTCATCATTTAACATATGAGGAAAGTATTCAATTAACTTGCATTGTTCGATTGTATTCGAAATGGGTGGAGCCTGGTAGAATTCCTTGAAATAATGGATTGTTGCTTCCTTTAATGCATCCTGATCAATTAATTTGTCACTGTTTCCATCTATGATTTCCCATATATATTTCTGGACTCTATTGTGGCCAGCATCCTTTTTACTTATCCAATAGTTTTTTTTTTTTTTACCATACATGACTATTACTTAAAAAATGTGTACTTAATTATTATGAATTATGTCTCCCTTATTTAGAAAATTTTGTGGCATTTCTCACATAAAAATTTGGAATTGTAAAAGAAAGTGATTTCTCTTCATTGTAATTTATTTCATAAACTTAACTATTACTTAAAAAAATGTGTACATAATTGTTATGAATTATATCTCCCTTATTTAAAAAAAAATTGTGGCATTCCTTACATAAAGATTTAAAATTGTAAAAGGAAGTGATTTCTCTTATTTGTGGCATTTTTTACATAAAGATTTAGAATTGTAAAAGGAAGTGATTTCTCTTATTTGTGGCATTTCTTATATAAAGATTTAGAATTGTAAAAGGAAGTGATTTCTCTTCATTGTAATTTATTCCTGCTTTCTAACATAATGTTTTATTATGTTTAAAAAGTTTGTCAGTGTAATAAACTTAATTAGGATGCTTTCTAACATAATGTTTTATTACGTTTAAAAAGTTTGTCAGTGTAATAATAGCTTATTAAAATTCATATATTATGGTGCTAATTATTAATAACTAAAGTCACTTAAGTCCCATAGTGTCACAAACAAACTAAGAGAAAAAGTGGCTTTTTGTTTTGAAACATTAAATAAAATAAAAATAAAAAATACTCTTAATCTAATCCAAATGTTAGGTATAAAGCTTTCTCATCAATAAAATATTAGCAAATATTTAATAAATATGTAATTACCTTGTCTTGTGCTTCAAGGTCAACATTGTATGTTTGTTGTGTGAAGTTTATAGACATATGTAATTATCTTCATCTTTAAAAAAAAACGCAGTGTTCCTTAAAATTATGTTAATGGACCATGTAGCTACTTTCCAATGCCGCATGATGACAAGTTCCATCTTTGAGAATTAAGTTTGATAGTAACTTTATATATATATATATATATATATATATATATATATATATATATATATAAAATAAAAATAATGTGTAGTTTAAATGTTTGTTTTTTGGTAATTTTAGATATATTTTTTAATCAATTTTTTAATAGTAATCTTATTATTTATAGTCGTAGTTTAAACATTTTATGAAATGACTCTCTTCTGGCAATATTTTTTGGGGACATTTGCCTGAAATCCAATAAAAAAATTGTTAGATTCATAGATTTGAGTGATTATTTCTTTATAATCCGAGTGTCTTGGGGGGTTTCAGCATGTTGAACCCATTTTTTAATTCAAAAATGAATTTTAAACAACAAGTTATATCTTCGGATTCCTACGAAAAAAGTCATTTTGTAGAACAGTTAAACAACGCCTTATTTATATAAGCACAAAAGTTTAGTGAGAGTAGTAGTGGTTTTCTACATTTCCTTATTAGAAGATAATAAATTTTCAACCATAAAAATGTATATCATTGAAATTGAAAAAAAAAAGGTCATTAATGTCCTTAATTGACATAACATTTTTTTGGATGATAGTGAATATTTTTGGAAGAATTTGATCTATTCAGTAATTTATACAAAATTAAAGGTTTTTTAATAAGAATTTGGTTTGGTTTTGGCTTTAACAATACATTTTAGTAACAAGTTTATTAGTAATTTATATAAAAGTAATGATAATGATTAGTTGTGCCGGTGTTAGTGATATACTTGTGCGTGTAAAGATAAAAGTCAATTAACACTAGTTGTCATAAAGTAGAAGTTGTCAATTAAATAGTTGTCATAGAGTATAAGTGATCATAAAGTATAAAATATTAATAAATTTGTTTCTTTTAATAAATTAAAAAATATAAATTTTGTTGATTTTATTATTTTTTAATAAATCCTAAAACATTTCAAATTAACTATTTCTGAATACCTTAAAACTATCATATTTTACAATATCATTTATTTAATTAAATTTTACGATAAACATGGTTAATTAAAATAAATTCTTTTACAATATTATTTTTTAATCAAATTTTATGATAAACATTGTTACTTAAAATAAATTCAAGTAAGTATGAAGAGTTACTGGTGGAATCAAAACAAATCAGCGTGCCATAAATGATTGATATGAATTCTCTGCACAAGGGTTGATAATATAGTAAGTGTTGGTTGTGTAAGGATATACCTGTACAGAGTGCGGAGGTGTTGAAGATATAGTTCCACGTAATGCGGAGATATAGTCATAGCAAAAGGCTCCGCACAACATGAAAAATGGCTAAGTAAAATATTAAAATTAAAATTATGACCATGCAAATTAATTATTTTTGAATACTTTAAAAGTATCATATTTTACAATATCATTTCTTTAATCAAATTTTATAATAACATTGTTACTTAAAATAAATTCAACTAAGTATGGAGACTTAGTGGTGGAATCAAAGCAAATCAATGTGTCATAAATGACTCAGATATCATGCAAATTACATCGCTTTTCAAAATGTGTGTTGTAGAACTATTGGAAGTACAGAGGTGAAGAATGCATGTTGTAGAACTATTATAGAGGTGAAGAAGTGCGGGAGTCTGGGAGGATGAGTGATACATGTTGGTTGTGTGGGGGATATATATGTGTGGAGAGTAGAGTAGCTCTGCAGAGTGCGAAGATATACTAAAGTGTATTCTCATCTTTTGACTTGGGAATGAAAGGACTCTTATTAAGTGTACTCCAACTTTGGCCTTTTAGAGTGAACTGTCTATTATTTTAAGAAGAAATACTATCCCTTATAGACTAATGTTTACATGTTGTTGAGGGACATTCAATATTACCTTTGCATTTGGTTATATTAAGTTTTACTATTCACTATATATTCTCAAACTCACTGTGCAGGGACTAGGTTGTCATACAACCCTTATTATTTATTGCAACATTTTGAATATTCTCAATATTCACATTTTTTAATTTGAATTTAAAATATAAACTTTTTTGTTAATAAAATATTTCTAAATATTTTATTAATATATATAATTAAATTGTTTTTTAATTTTATTATTTCCATTATATAATTATTATGAAACTTATTTAATACTTTGAATAATAATAGTTTTGATTATTATTTTTGACTTTCATCTCAATATAAGAAATAAAATAATTTTTTTATAAATATATGTAATTATTTATTTAGAAACATTAATTATATATATGTAATAATGATTATATTATTTTTCAATACTTTACTTTCTAAGAGATTTATGACTTTTTAAAGACTTTTCTTCTTTAATGTTGAAATTTATATCGATAAAGTATGTTAATAAACCATGAATCAATATATTTTACAATGCATATAGGTTACATCCTTAAAACTTAACTTTAATAAAGCTTAATGATAAATACACATTAACATCTTTAAAACTTAATTTTAATGAGATTTAATGATAAATACATTGACATTTTTAAAATACTTATTAATTTTTAAATATCTATATTATAAATATAAACTTATAGTTTTGAATTTTAACATTTTCTTCAAAGGCAAGAATAACATCTTTCAAACAATTAATTATTTAAAATAAAAGATTGATCTAACTCCCCACTTTTTAAATAAAAGATTGACCTTACTTCCCCACCTCCTTTTTATTTATAGATCCACTAATTTCTTTTTATATTGATGGATAAGAGTGACATATTCCAAATAAATTTAAATATTTAAAATAAAAGATTGATCTAACTCCCCACCTTTTAAATAAAAGATTGACCTTACTTCCCCACCTCCTTTTTATTTATAGATCCACTAATTTCTTTTTATATTGATGGATAAGAGTGACATATTCCAAACAAATTTAAAAGACAAAAGTGACATCTTCCAAATTTTACTTATAAATTTACTAATTTACTACAGAAAGGAAGGGAGGACTATGTTAACCCCATAGCAGATGGCTCCATTAGCTGGAGGAGTATGAAATCCCTTGACGGTGACTCAGAAGAGGCCCTTTGCGAATGCTAGAACCAGACGTACGAGTTATCTACCAGAAGATGTGCTACAATTAGGCCTGTTCACTGGATAGAAATAGAATTGTGGGACCCCTTTTAAATAAAAGATTGACCTTACTTCCCCACCTCCTTTTTATTTATAGATCCACTAATTTCTTTTTATATTGATGGATAAGAGTGACATATTCCAAACAAATTTAAAAGACAAAAGTGACATCTTCCAAATTTTACTTATAAATTTACTAATTTCTTTTTATATTAATGGATAAGAGTTACATTTTCCAAACAAATTTAAAAGACAAGTAGCACTTTCCAAATTATTTGAAAGGAAATATTAGCCTTATTCCCACTCTTTTTAAGTTAATCTATAAAGGTGGATAGAGGTTATGTTGTTGTAATCAAAACTAAAAATATAATCAATAAATTATATGATGATGGTGATGACAATTTTTAATTAGTAATAAAGGTTATATTATTAATTAGTGATATAGATTATATTATATAAATGAAAACAAAAATGGTAATGACAATTTTTAATTAGTAATAAAGGTTATATTTTTTTTTAACAAGAACGGGTATGGATTTCTATTAGAGTTTGGCCAAAATGCCTTTCACTAGTTACATTAGGTCGGGCATAGCCCTTAAACTTTCTTCCACTAACTGATCATAGGCCCCAAAATTTGGGAATCCACGGATTTTACTCGAGACTATCGAGTCTATCTCCGTTATTTTCCCTATCTTAAATAGACATACAAATTGTTTCAGTAAAATGCATAAAAACATAGCAAAATTTATGGTATGGAATCCCACTCCTCACTTCCTTCTGTCAAGAGGAAGCCTGTGGGAAGTGGAACTGCCCTGTTGGCTTCCAAATCAGCATCCTTATTATTTTCCCTCAGAACATGAAGAAAGGATGCAGTCCGGAAAGATTTCAC
>ML813321.1:15887-26497 GCA_009831015.1 Picea engelmannii | reverse complement strand
TCCCATGAAATAGGGCCCATTCCTGAAGATCAAATCTTTGTCCTCCTTTGTGTTGAACTCGAACAGGAAGTAGCCTCTACCCAGAAAATATGAGGTGACTTTGTTCTTGATCAGCGGAATCCAATTCTTAACGACCCAATTTTATGTCGATTTTGGCGAGGGCCAAAGGCCCGTGAATTGACCCACCAGGGCCCGATCTGCCAGGGACAAAGCGACCTGGATCGAACCCTCGGGAGGGAGGTTTACCTCAGGAACATCGTCGAGCTTTTTAATGAACTTAGAGGCTTCAGACTTCTTCTTTTTGGGCAACGAAACTAGCAAAGAGGAGAAGGCAGATTCAGCATCCGGGGGCGGAGCATGCGAGGGCCCGAGGGGCGAGCCTTGGGCCTCCATGGCAGATTTGGAACCACTCCGTTAATTCGAAGATTAAAGGTTATATTATTAGTTAGTGAAAAATGTTATATTATATAAATGAAAACAAAAATATTTGATGTTAAATTTGGTGAAAAAATTGTTGATGAATTGTTATAGAGTCATATTAAAAAGTGATTTAAAGATATTTATAAAGTTTGTAATTTTGATGTTAATTGGGTTTAGTTTAGGTAATTGAGAGGAGGAGCATTATCCTTTTCATCTAAATTTTATTTTAGTAAATGACAGGTTGAGTTCTTAATAAGAGTTTTGTTGTAATGATTTTGAGTTTTATTATTGATATGTCTTTATACTTTAAATAATTTAGGATTTATCACATATACAATTTTCCAAATAAAAACAAGATTTTTTTCATATATATAATTTAGTAAACAAAAACCATTTATAATTTTGATAAATAACTACACTATAAAAAATTATAACATAAATATTCATAAAATTATATTATTGAATCGCGATTCTTATTATGAGAATTATGGATTGGTAATTTTTATATGAAAATGGAGAGGATGTATGATTTATATAATTTAAAATAAATAAATAAATCAATCTTTTAATTAAAATTAAAATCTCAAAATTATTATGATTAATATTAAACTTTATAAAAATAACATATTAATTTACATAATTTTCAATTAAATTAATCTTTTAATTAAAATTAAAATCTCAAAACTTTTTTATTATGATTAATATTAAACTTAAAAAAAAAAACATATTAATTTACATGATTTTTAATTAAAAGAACTTTATTCTATCAATCAAGTTGATATATAACATTTGACATATTAATTTTGTAATTAAACATTTATTTTTTTATAAAAGAAAAAAAAAATCTATTAAAAATAATTATCTTAGTTGATATATATCTTTTGACATATTAATTTTATAATTAAACATTTATTTTTTCTAAAAGAAAAAAAAATTATTATATTAAAGAGAAATGAATATACATGTTCCTTAAAGAGATTATCTTTACATCCAAAATCTACATATTAGCTTTTTATAAAAAAACATATTGATTCTCAAAATTGTAACTTACATTCACATATAACGACCAAAATACCTTCTCTTCAGTGTATGTATGTTAGTACATTTCCTACTTACTAACTTTACATCTTAGTAATAGTCTAAAACCAGTATTCCATGGCCTCCACTTCTTCCCCATTGATAAATTCATAATAGTCCATTACCCAAATAAGGAGAGACATGGCTTCTTTTGATAGCTCATTTGCTTTCTCATTTAGTTCACAAATAATATGACTAAAAAAGAGCAATTCGAAAGATTTTAAGGCATGTTTTATATCCCGAAGCAGGGGGTAGCTCTTACATCTCATGACGAGGCCTTTTGCCTAGACCACTCGATCACCGACTTTGAATCGCCCATAATTTGTATTTTTTTAACATTCTTTTTAATTGCAGCTTCCAACAGGGTCCATAATGATAATTAAACATTTATATATAAACAAGGGTTCTATTTACCTGTAGCTCTAGTTTTTTTCCAGTAGAAAACTAGCACAATTATATTTTAAAAATATAATTTTTACATCCGCAAGCCCGACTGTCTTTTATAGTCATGGCATATAGCTAACCACTGAGTAAAAACCAAAGGAAAATGCATTCAAGAGTACATCCAAGGAGTTCTCCATACAGGACACTAAATCCCCAACAATTATAACAAAAATAAGGAAGCTAGAATTCAAAACCACCACAGTTTAGAAAAAGTATCAAATACATAAATCGGCTAGGATTCAAAACTAGAATAAACTTCCCAAAAAAGGAACAGAAGTAGGTTTCCGCTAATATATGTTGATAAGGCTTTGTTGGCCCTCCAAACCACTAGACCACTTGTGAAGCAAGATATATCCTTCCGGTTCTAGAAGCGCTTTTTTGGATTGCTCATCCGCTTCCTTGTTGAATTCACGATAATTGTGAAAAAAGTTGGTGGCCAAAAACATCCTTCTTAACATCTTGATTCTTTGTTTCCAGCCTTCTATGGAACTAATACACAGATCACTCTTGTTATTTAACCAATCTATGATAACTTTGGAGTCACCTAGAATCTGTAGGTTATTGATGGACAAATGATTATCTATATAAAGTGTTGCCAAAACTCCCATAAGTTTTGCCTTCGTGTTAGTTCCAGCTCCACAATTTAAGAACCATTTATAAAATGTTGATGAAGAGAGTTTTATTATTCCCCCTGCACCACTACAATGCCCATCTGCCTGGGCTGCACCATCAAAACATGCCACCGGGTACTCAAGTGTTTGTTATATCCAACAAAAGCGTAATGGAGGAGTAAACATTTTGACCACAGGTTTTTGTGAGAAGCCAAGTGTCTTTATAACCACTGCAAGAACTGAAGGCTCCTTTCCTTCAAAGATAACTGCATTCCTTTCTAACCAGATAAACCAGCAAATATAGGCTGCAAGACCAAGAGGAGCACTTTTATCCGTTGTCCAATTGGATAGACAATCATCTAAGTCAATCCCCCTCCAATCCTAGTTGAACTTTTTGATAAATTTAATTTTCCGCTAGATAAGTTTAGTAAATGGACAATGTATAAACAAGTGAGCACTATCTTCACTATCCATTTTGCATAAATGGCAACGTCCCGAGCCCTGCCATCCTCTGAGTTGAAGATTATTCCACGTCAGAATTTTGTTTTCCACTGCTAGCCATAGAAATAACTTGATTTTTTGTTGGATGTTCCACTTCCACAATCGATTACTCCAACCAGTGAGCGTCGATTGATTTAGTGCAGAAAATAATGTCGCATGTACATTCTTTGCCGAGAGAGAACCTGATGAGTCGCCCTCGATCCATAAAAGCTCTCTTCATTTCAGATAAAGCAACACCCGATGCTCGAAGTGATCCCATTTCACCGCCAGATCACCGGTAAGATCTATGTCCGAGTTGTTGATCCAAGTAGATAGCAAAGATTCATGTCCATGATTTCTCCATACCTGAGCTAATACCGAGAAATGTTTATGCCTGAGAACAATGAGAAGTGAAAGAGAAAGGAAGGAAGAACTACCCAACCCCAGAATTATGTCCCTTCCAAGAGCCACATGATGGCATGTGTCAGGCTTCCAGCTTAGACAATTAGTAATCAAATGGATGGACTTTAGTTGGCTATTCCAAATTTTTGAAGCCGAAGGTTGATGAAAGGAAACTGATCTGAGCCAATTTTTGACTGTGATAAAAGGAAGATACTTCTCCTTTATTACTTTTTGCCAAATTCCTTCTTTAGTTAGAACACGCCAAAGGGTTGTTGCTGCCAGTGCTTTGCTAAAAGAAAAGATATTACGAAAACGCCAGCCACCAAAATGCTTTGGTTGAGCTAAAGTCTCCCAACGACAGAGATGATAATGTTTATAATCACCATTCTCGTTCCACAAAAAACTATAGAGTAATTTCCTTAACTTATGTAGAATGGAAAGAGGAACTGAAGCAAGAGATAACCAATAGACGGGTTGTCTTTCCAAAACCGCTTTACACAAATTATACCTGCCACCCAAGGACAACCACCTGTAGCTCCAAAGTTTAGTTTTATTTTCAACTTTGGTTAAAAGCCAAACCCAATCTTCAGCTTTTTGTAAACCTGACTTTAAGAAATATCCCAAATATTTGAATCCCACTGATAGATCAGAGAAGTTATATGGGAGGATCTGCTTGAATGAAGAAATTTCAGACTCCGATAGTCCAGAGTAATGAGCAATCAATTTTAATTGATTCACCTTTAAGCCCGAAATCGAGCAGAACAATTGAACAAGTCTCTCGATTTCCTTCCATTCCTGCACTGAAGCGTTTGTCAAAAGTAAAACATCATCTACGAATAAAATATGTAGAATTTTTGTAATTCTGGAAACTTTTATTCCTTTTCAGATTCCTTCTTGTTGACTTAATTTTAATAACAAACTTAAACTCTCCATCACCAAAATAAATAGTAATGGTGACAGAGGGCACCCCTGGCGTAGACCTCTACCATTTTTGGAAAAAATCGGTTGCCTCCCCATTGACTAATACTGCAAAGGACGCAAAATTCACACATGCCATAATCCAGTTTGTCATGGGCGTTCCAAACCCCACTTGAATTAAAAGCAATCTAAGAAAGTCCCAATTAATGCAATTGTAAGCTTTCTGCAGGTATAGTTTAAGAATGAGAGCTTTTATATTTTTCTTTTTTATACTATGAATGCACTCATGTGCTGTGCCAATTGCATCATGGATCTGACGACCCTCCAAGAAGCCCAACTATTCTACCGATAATACCCTTGATCAAATCGGTTTTATCTATTGGAAATCACTTTGGAGATAACTTTATAAACCAGGTTGCACAATGATATTGGTCTATAATCCCCAAAGTTTTGTGGTTTATTGATTTTAGGAATCAAAGCTAAAAAAGTAGAATTAATACTTCCTGCTATGCACCCACAAGTCCGCGCTTCCTCCACCATCGCCAAAACATCCTCGATCACTAAGTCAAAGAAGTGTAAGAAAAATTCCACCGTCCAGCCATCAAGCCTGGGACTTTTATCTTTTTTAAACAAGGATAAAATCGATTTCAATTCCTTTAATGATACTGGCTTATAGAGATCCCTCACTTCATCCTCGTTTACCATCCTTGTAAACAGACTTGCCACCCCAATCTGATCTGTTGTTGAGCCTGCATTTGTGGACTTAAAGAAATTCTTGTAATAATTAACTGCCTCCTTGACTATAGTTTTCTGGCCTTTATGAATAATTCTTGAATCATCACATACCTCCCAAATATATTTTCTATTTCTCCTATGGTTAGCATACTGGTGAAAGAACTTGGTAGTTTGATCTCTGCTTTGGACCCAGATGGCCCGTCTCCGAATTCGCCACAGGTCCTCCTGTGATTTTAGGAGTTTGTTCCTTTCAAATTCAAGTTTAATGAGATGAGACTCTGCCTCCGGATGAATAGTACACTCTGAGAGAATCTGCAAATGTTGCTTGATATTTCCTTCCAAGTTCTCCAGAACTTTTGCATCTCGATCCCTTGAATATTTTGCCCATTTTTTAGTAAAATCTTTTAGGTCCTTTAACTTCCAAATAAAATGACGCTGGCAATATCCTTCCTAAAAAAATTTATGATCATTCCAAAGCTTATGCACCATACTGTTGAAGTCTTTTTTTAATATCCACTGAGAATTGAATTTGAATGGGTAAGCTTTTGGAAAGATAATGTTCTCCAGCTGTAGAATAATTGGCACGTGGTCTGAAACAAAGGGAAATTCCACCCAGGTTCTGTATAATCTAACATCCAAGAGCAGGTCCTCCGAAACCAAATACCTATCCAATCTCTTGGCAATCTAATCCGAACCCGATCTTCCATTACGCCAAGTCGGGGGTAACTTGTCGGGTTGGAAATCAATAAGTTTTTGTGCTCGAAAGAGTGTATTGAAGAAACCTGCAAGTTGACCTGAGGAAGCAGATCCTCCCCAAACCTCTCCAGTTGATACCGTAAGATTTAATTCCCCCACAATCACAAGGATTTTTAAAGATAGCATACCATTGTTTTCTAGAGACGTCCAGAACATTTTATGCTCCAGGCACAGGCCATAGACATTAAGAAGATTGATCTTCCTCTTAGAAGCAATTATCATCCATGTTAACAAAATCCCGCCACAAGTAAGGTAAGGAGCCAAACAAAAAATATGGGGATCCCACGATACCAGAAGACCACCTGAAGTACCTACTGAACTCACCACACAAGTTACCCAAGAAGGATGAAACTTATGCAAAAAAGTCTGAGCTTTTTGTTCATGAACCATTGTTTCCTGTAGGAATACAATATTTGGATGGGTAGTTTCCAAGGCCCGACGGAACGAGGAAGATTTTAGGGAGCGTCCAATTCCTCTAATATTTAATGACAAGAAAATCACTACTTAGCCCTTGCTAAGGCCTTCACTGCTCTAAGTGCACCATTGTCGAAAGAGGAAGGATCTGTGACTAAGGAAGAAGAAGTTGACGACTGTAATTTCTTCCTTGTACTTCTCATTTTAATAGGAGAATGATAAATTCCAAGCCCTCTTGACTAGGAATAGTCCTTTGTTATCTCATCCTGAGGGGGTGACACTATGCTATGATCACCAGAGAAAGTGGTTGGGTCAATGATGGCATTCCCAAATAAAGTAGGTAGTTGGACCGGAGGGTTACTATCACGTAGATAGGGAATCAAAGAGTCCAGGACCGTAGATAAAGAAGATTATCCCTCCTCAAATTCACGACAGCTCGGAATCGAATGTGACTCATCAGGGAAGGAAGACAACCCCTATTGTACTTCCACAGAGGAGTTAGAAGGAGCATGAACCTGGTCATCAAGACGCTCAACCGAGACAGGTAACCCACTCCGAGCACAAAACGACAAACTAATAATATCACCCAGACCTCCCGACGACAGACTGTCTGTTACAGGTAAGGATGGAGTGACCAAAAGATTGCTGGAAGGAATCCCCTTATCACCCCCCGAGGGCACCTCCACAGAAGGATTAAGAAAATTCGGCACTGGAGAGGAATTTAGTGCTTCTTTCTCCAAAAAAGTTAAAGAATTAAACAAAGTCGGGCAATATAAATGTAACTTACCGGAGAGTGTAATGTCCTGATCCAGCGAGGGTGTAAAATTAGACAAGGGAAACCAATAATCTGCTCCTGCTGAAACCACTTTGTCTTCTAAGTCCTCCATGTCTCTGTGAAGAGTCATGTCTTCAGAGACTTCCTCTTCCTCTCTTCCCAAACAAGTACTTCTTAGATGTCCAGTACTATGGCATTTGTTGCAGTGGAATGGGATACCGAGATAGTCCATCCTCTGGACTATTCTGTGACCCCTCCACTCAATCTCTAAGAGTTCAGGCAGTCCCCCGTGGATGTCCATCTCCACCAATATTTTACCCAGTTTTCTATTTGGAGTCGAGAGTATCGATTCACCCAGAGAGATGAAGGAGCCTAACGAGTTACCACTTGCTTCCAAAACAACCTCATTCCACAACTGTATAGGTAAGCTCAGGTGTGGAATTATTTTGTCTCTGGGTTGAAATCCAAATGCCATCGCTTAATCATAAGACTTCAACCATCTATCACCCATCTCTGAGCTAAAAACATAGCAAAATCCTCGGGTGTATTACAAATGAAACCCACCCACCCTTTGGTCAGATAGACTAGAGCTGGGGAATAACCTAACAAAGGCTTCCAGTTAAGATCCACCCACTCCGACAAAGAAACTTTACATATGTATCTATATGACAGTCTACCAACTAGACCACAAAGCGCCAACTTGCAGGTCTCTGCAAGCCCAACATCTGACCCTAGCACCATCTTATGCACTGTTTTTTTCTCCCTCCACTGCCTACGGCTAGAACCAAGAATCCTTGCACCCTTACCTCCTTCCTTCAAACGATTTTGGAAAAGCTTATCCTTAGACCGTTCTTCCCTAGACTGTGCCACCGAAAGTATCTATGAAGACTATGGAAACCCCGAAGAAGACGAAAAGTAATTTGCGAATGACGGAGCAAGACCAAAACTAAAGACAGTGTGGGTAAGTGGAGGTAATTGTGGTTGAGCAGAGTGCGAATTAATGGTGTTAGTACAAAGAACCAATGTTTCCACTAGGTCGAAAAGACCCTCGACCCTCCAAAATTCTTCATCATCCACATTCATCAATGTGTTGACGTTTGCCTCGACATTTGGCTGTATCGTAGAGGCCATGAGCAACCACCTGGGATCCACTGAGCCCTACCCCCAAACAAAAAGATACGATACTGCAGTGTGCCAGTAAATACTTTAAATGTTGTTAAAAGCTTATTAAAAGGAGTAAATGCCACATCACCATTTGGCTTGTACAATAAACTCTCCCCCAAGGAACTCGGCTATCCAGTTCCCAGAAATAGTAAAAATAACCAGGGACTCATCTAAAACTAGACCAGTGATAAAGATAAATCACGTTCATCAATTTATTTAGCAGCGGAAAGGACATCCATCATTGAAAAACCCTGGAAAAAGAGCTCTAAGTCTCCAAAAAAAATTAGAAACATCTAAAATAGCTAGATACGTAGTTTTGGAGGACTAAAAAAGAGATTAACCGCATAGTCCAGAGCGTGCCCCATACAAAGAGTATACCCCGACGCCATTAGATGCCAACCCAAGGTGTTTCAGGATTCAAAATTGTTCCCGCCTCTGGTACAACCAGTCGACGACCTCTGTATCTCTAGTTTAATACTTGCTAAAATGAATCTTAATATTCTCTTTCCTTGTAATGGACTTGGGAGAAGAAGAAGATGTCAAGTATCTCTTTGGGATCATGTTTTCCTTGGTTTATTTTAGATGTACAATGCAATTCTAGTAGCAATATTTTATTTTAGCTGAAAAATACAATTTGATGTTTAAGGTAGAGTTAAAAGTTAAATATATAACTTTAAAATTTTGAATATTAAATTTCGAATATAATACAACACATTGAATATTTTTTTATGGTTATAAAACTATTTTAATGATAAAAAATAAATATGTGAATATTGTAAACTTTCTTGTTGTGATTATAAAGACAAACTATTTTTTTTTTACCAGTTAAATCTCTTTTTTAATCTAACTTGAATTATAATATTTTATGAATATGGTAGTTCAATTATTGTGTTGAGATAAGCAAAGTGCATTATAGCTTGGGTGGAGGAACTTGTTGAACACTTCGAAGTGGGGAAAGGGGGGTTGTGCACACGAATTTGTATGTAAAATTAAAATGAGCCCACACTTTAAGGGATTCAACATATTATTTTATTTTTGATGAACATTTTTGGCCAACACTTACAAGTTGCACCTTCCAACATAGGATATTAATGAAGCAAACACATCTTAGAACACACAGAGCTATCCTTCAACAAAGATGTCATGATTGGAGTATCTATTATGCCAAGTACAATATTTGCACCTAACCTTAATTACAAGAAATGAGCAACTCGAGTGAATAAAACATCTCATAAAGGATAAAAATGTCTCGAGATGTAGGAAAAAGAATAACATCTCCACTTTACAAAACCAACCAAACCTCTTGACAAGGTAACATATTATTTATCTTATTGATAAAAAATTTAGACAATTATTATAAATAACTAAGCATAAATTCATCTTCACTTTCACTTTGGATTGAGATTTATACTTTATTTTTTATTCTTTATATTATGTATATCATTTTTTTTTCCAAATAAAATTTGCTCGAAATTATATTAAGCTTATAATACATCTTCATACCATGTTAAATGGTCTTCCCATAGTTCATAAATTCTAAATAGTCACTACTATTCAAAAAACTTTTACTATCCCCATCCAAATCAATAATCGCTACGACTCAGTAGTCCCAACTGAGCTAGTCTAGTTTGATGATGATTACAAATTCCATCCCAAACGTAAATGGAACTTACAAAAACTGTTACCACTATCTTCAAAATAAACAAAATTAAAGTATATTTTGTTCTTCTCAATAAATATACCCATAATCTCACAAAAAATCAAAATTAACCAAGGCCCACCCAACTGAAATGCAAGTATTAAAAGAATTTTATATGAGTCGATGGATCAGCCTTTCCACTATCCAAAAGGTAATAAGTCAATCTGCTTGTAGGCCTGAGCAGTGCTTGTTTGGAGAGGCGGTTTGCTTCCTTGTTGTGTTCCCCGTAGATGTGTATATAACTGATTTCTAGGAACTGTGAAGATAATTCCTTGGTTCTGCGCTTCCATCCTTCTAAATCGTTGGCATTTAATATACATTTGTTGTTGAGCCAATCAATTATAACCTTCGAGTCTCCAAGGATTTTTAACTTTGAAATATTCCACAGTTTAGCAATAGTTAATGTCACCCATGCCCCCAATAACTCAGCTTTTGAATTTGTGCCACTACCTCCATTTATGTGCCATCTACACGCTTTCTGTGCAGAAAATTTGAAAACTCCCCCAGCCCCACAGTTCCTACCTTTCATGATAGACGCTCCATCGAAAAAGGCAATTGTATGATCAGTATCTTGGATCACTGGGCTCCATTTAATAACATTCTTAACTTTTGGGTTGTTACTTGGGCTAAGATTTTTAAGAGTTTTAATAATGACTGCCCAACGGGAAGGGGATTTATCCTCGAATAATACTTGATTTCTTTCAGCCCATATAAA
>ML813320.1:159807-178236 GCA_009831015.1 Picea engelmannii | reverse complement strand
TTATTGTTAAAAATATAAAAAGTTATTCTCAAAAACACAAGCTGTCTCCCAAGTGCTCATCTTTTCACACCACAAAGCATTAACCATAATACCACCCTCTTAAAGTTTCTCCCGCACATCTATGTGCTGAAAACCAGGTATGAGAAAACCACGACTCAAACCAGTAATCATAGCTTTTTTTTTTTTAATATTATATTTGAATGGTTTTCATTTTATATTAATAAGTGTATTTTTTTCATAACAGTTTTTAGTTTTTACCCACAATTGTTTTAAAAAATAAATATTATAGAGTAGTTTTTTATTTTATTTTAATGTGTATTATTTTTATAACATTTTTTTAATTTATTAAAGTTGGGAATTTATTTTCATGGGAATCTCCATCATCTTTGGTTGAATTATAACATTTTATATTCTTATTAGTTGGGAATTTATTTTCCTTGGCTTCTCTTAAGTTGAAATTTTTAAAAATCGAGGCCAATTGAGATTTGAGTTATTAAAATAATAAAATTTATTAAAGTTTGGAATTTATTTTCATGGGAATCTCCATCATCTTTGGTTGAATTATAACATTTTATATTCTTATTAGTTGGGAATTTATTTTCCTTGGCTTCTCTTAAGTTGAAATTTTTAAAAATCGAGGCCAATTGAGATTTGAGTTATTAAAATTATTATTTTAAAGATATATATTTTCAAAATTTTCAAAATAAAACTAGTTTTAATGATTTCTTGCTAAATCACAATATGATTAATGACTTTCATATATATATGTGTGTTAATATGTCATTTGCAAGAATTGAACTTGGGTGGGAAGGCTACAAGACAATAGGTGGACAAGATAGTAGCAAACTTACAATTTGATAGGATCTCCTCAAGCAACAATTCGATAGGACTTCCTTGAGCAACAATTTGATAGGATCTCATGCTGTGCCATCTCTCTTTTCTTTTTCCATGCGAGGCTTCTTGGGCCGACAAGAGTGTTCTTCCCCAATCTCAACCAATTCGAGATCCAACTCTCAGTAGCCTGACCTCATTGGGGACATGCACGGAGAAACAACAAAGAATATATTGCTCTAATACCACTCATCCAGATTATATTGGGAACGACATGAAGTCAAAGATATAACAAGAAAACAAACACAAAGATATTGCAAGAAACAAAGTAATACAGTTAAACTTATATTCTATTAATGATTGTTTGGAATACAAAATACTGTAAAATGCAAAGCACACAAGATAGCTAGAGTGGTGGTATCTTATCTCTAAGGAGAGAGATGTGAAAACTATTCTCATTTGCAAGAAACAGATTACAATGAGGCCGAAAAGGCCTTTTAACATAAAGCATCAATGAGAAAACCCTAAACATAAAAAACCCTAACTCCAAAATATGAAACGCCAAAAGGTTTGTGGGCCTCGATGTGGTTAGTTGATACATCAACTTCCTAGGGGCGTAACTTTTTCATATGATCTCCATTTGGGGGGCTCAATACCGATTAGAAAGGTCTATTAGAGGAGTACACATTCCTTGAATCAGATTAGCATTTTTCTTAGGCTACATGCTAATTGCTACTGCACCAAAAGAACATCATTTAGGGCCTCAAAACAGCCCCAAAATTTTGGGACTTGAAAAACCATAGAAAAAATACCAAGATATGGAACCATTATGAATTAGTGGAACAAGTGGGTGGTCACCAGTATCCACCTAGATCATTAGGAAGCAATGGTCCCCATTCAATCAAGTTCCTCCATCAGATGTGGAAACATCTGTAGAATCTGAATCCTGGTGAGCCACTTGCCTTAGTGAAGAAGTTGTTCTGCTTTGACGACTCGATAGAGTTGGATGATCTGCTGAAGAGTGCCCTTCATCTTGGTTTCCATGATCCGATCAACTGTCTCATATTCAATGCAATCAGGATTGAGTTTTGTTGGGGCCAAGTGATTGACCATGTTCAAAGTGTCTAGGTGAGGTGAAAAATATGGTCAAAGTAATTCCACATTAAATAACAGGTGCAAGTTAAGGAAAGGGGGGATACTTAATTCAAAATAATTCTCACCCACAACCTTGTTGATGGTGTAAGGTTCGTATTGGAGTGGGTGAAGCTTTTGATGGGGTCTTGTGAGGCACTCCTTATGTAGATACAACCATACCTTATCTACCACCTAAAACTTGTGTGGTACCCGATGTTGATCATGGCATTGCTAGTACTTGGCACTGGATTTTTGCAAAATATCATGAAATTGTTGTTGGATGTGTTGGATTCACTCAACAAATTTGGTTGCTCAAAAGACCTTGGTCTAAGCATGGGAGGAATCTTCCTGTGCAGCTTCATTGGGTAGAGCTACATCAATGGGGTCTAATAGCTAGAACCCTAAACACACGTGAAAAGGGTTGTGGCCAATAGAGTTATGGAGGGTTTTGTTCTAGCTATGTTGAACATAAGGAAGGATCTCATCCCATGTGTGTGGATGTTTGGAATTGTACATCCTCGGGATATGGACAATCATATTGTTCACTACCTTTGTTTCTCCATCATTTTGTGGGTGGAAGGCAACCGATTTGGTTAGCTTGGTGTCCATCATTGACCAAAGGATGGACCAAAAAGTACTCAATAACCTATTGTCTCGATCTTAAATAATGGTCTATGCAAGCCCAAAATGAACCAACATGTTCAAAGAAGAGCTTAGTTGTAGCCTTAGCTATGATCCAATTCTTGTAGGGTTCCAAAACTACCATCTTAGAGAATAGATCAATGACCACAAATACATAGTCATTCCCATGCCTGGTTGAAGGAAGACCAAACATGTAATCCATGGAAATGGACTCCCAAGGCCTATCTGGAGTAGGAAGAGGGGTGTATAGCCCATGTTTCTCGATGGCTAGTTTGGAAATGACGCAAGAAATGCAGGATCTGATGTACTTGAAGACATCTTGTCGAAGCTTCAGAAATTAAAAATGATTTTGCAATACTGCCACTATTTTTTCCACACCAAAGTGTCCTTCCACTCGACTGTAATGAGCTTCCTAAAAAATATTTGCATGCTCGCTTGAAGGAACATAGAGATGGCATAGTAGTCCATCCTCGAGATGAAAGTATGGAACATGTTGTCTTTCTCTATATGTTTGATAGGTAGCAGCAAAGTTGAACATATCATGCCTCATAGGAGTTAAGAAATATGGTTAGTACCACAACTGGGAGTCGATTGAGGTAGTATGCAACATGGTTGGCGGTGCCTTTCTTGTACTTAATGTTCATGTGGAATTAATGTAAGTACATGGATCACTTCTGATCGTGGTCATTTTGTAACTTTTCATGTTTCTTCATGAATTGTAGAGGCATGTGATCAGTGTGGATGATTGTTTCCTTCCCCAGAACATAATGCTTCCATTGTCAACATGCATGCACAATGGAGTGCATCTCTTTTTTGTAGGTGGGGTATCTACGAACATCATTAGATAGTGTTTAACTATGATAGGCCATTGGATTCCCATGTTGGGTGAGCACTACATCGATAGCATAATCTGAAGCATTTGTCTCAATCTAAAATGGTTGTTGCAGGTCTGACAGAATAGGGGTGTTGAGTAGAGGTGGAATTTCAAATCCTAGAATTCTTTATGTTGGGACGTGGTCCAAACAAACTTTTCCTTCACTCTGTAGATTTTAATCTTGTACAATTAATTATGGAAAATATTTTTTTAATAAAAACAGAAAAGACACAATGGCACACACACACACACATTGCACAGAGATTTTACCTTGGAAACCCAAACTGAGAAAACAAACAACTTGTTTAGAGTTGCAAATCTAATCTTATATTCATCATATATTCATTGTTTACAATACAATACATAGATAATATCCCATGACATCCAAAAACTCTAATCCATTGAACCAGATTAGTCAAAAACCCTAATTCCTTAACTGAAATTAGAAAACCATCTGTGAAAACCATGTGTCGAAATACCGCCAAAAACAAATAAAAAACACCAATTTGTTTTTCAAAGGAACTTCCCCTGAACCCTCGAGCAGGAGGGATCCCACCCCCTTACGAACCCTCCAAACAAGAAATATCCACCCCCTTATGACCCCCAAATAGGGGGTCCTAACACCCTTTTGTGCATGCCTGATGCAACACAAACATTATATCTAGTCGTGCAAAGAATAGAGCACATACCTAACATGCTCCACCCTTGGTCACTTGGCTTAGGGCCCAAGTGACATGAGAGAACCTCAACACAAATCTATGATAGAAGTTGGTGAGGCCCAAGAAGTTGTAGAGCTTGGTCAATGTATTTAGGCCCGACCAATGGAAGATGACTTAGATCTTGGTTGGGTCCACATGCACACCCTGCTCATCCATGATGTACCCAAAATATTGGATTCTTTGCATGTTAAAGGAATACTTCTCCAAATTGGAATATAAATTGTGTTATTGCAGGGTTCCCAAGACCTATTGAATGTGCTTCAAATGTTCCTCCTTGGTTTTTAAAAATATGAGGATGTCATCCATATATACGACAACAAAGGAGTTTTTGAATGGCCAAAATATATCATCCATCATCCATATGAATGTGGTTGGGGCATTAATCAAGTGAAAGGCATGACCAACCACTCGAAGAGACTTTATCTAGACGTTAAAGTTGTCTTCCATACATCAGTTTTCTCAATCGACACCTGGTGGTAGCCTGACTTCAGATTAATATTATTGAAAAATTTGGCTCCCTTGAATTGATCAAGAAGATAATCAATCTGGGGGATTGGGTACCAATTCTTTAATATGATCTTGTTCATGGCTTTGTAGTCAATACAAATTCACCATGTCTTGTCCTTCTTCTTTACCATAAAAATTGGGCTCTTGCAAGGTGAGGAGCTTGGTCTAATGTGGCCCTTCAGAATTAGTTCTTGGATTTGGAGTTTGATTTCTTCATTCTCCATAATAGAATGCCTATATACAGGGCCATTGGGAAGAGGAGCACCGGGTGTCAAATAAATTGAGTGTTTTACCTAATAGTGCAAAGGCACCCTAGTAGGTGAGGAAAATATGTCTTTGTGCTCTTATACTATCTTGTCCACCTACTATTGTTATGTAGAGAGACCTCGTGCATAGGTTTTGGCAATTGCAATGACCTTCCATTCACCTTCCAATCATACCATAAATAGGAAAAACCTCTCTCTATGAGAGACCACCTTTTTGCACTACTTCGCGAATATCAAAGAGACCACAATAGTTGGGATTACCTTCGATACCCTATAGAGTTGGCCTCCCAAAGTAATAATGACACTACGGGGCCTAGATTCATAAACATTATGATGAATCCACATATATGGTTGTCCTAAAATAACATCACAAACTTTAAGGGGGTAAACATCAGACAATACTTTGACTTTGAAGGGTTTTATGTTGTAGTGCAGGTGATCCGAATAGATCTTTTAAACGACAATGGTTGAGTTATTTAGCATGAGTTAAATTACCATTTAGGAAACTGATGAAAGAGGAAGAATTAAAGAGGAAACATAGTAGCCATAAGATAATATACATATATGAACATAAGCATGAATAACAACAAACCATAAAACACCAAAATGATAAGCGAGTTCAACAATCTCGCCTATGTCTTCGGGCCTTTGTCTCAATGGGTGAGGCTTTCCTATTTCTATTCAAAGATTTAAAAGTACATCATAACAGTGTCGAAAAGGTTACAAACTAATATGGTCTTGTTCTACCAGATTTCAAGAACCCAACAAAACCAACGACACTGAAAGCAGATGAATGGAGCTCCCATAAATGGCCCACAAAGGTGCTCTCCTCAATGGCTTCCCTGCATAAAAATGGCCTTGGCTTGGAAATTATTCAACATTTCTCTGTTCTCAACCTCTCTCCATGGCTCCAAGAATATCTATTTTATATAGAATAGAAGTGGGTAACAAACTCCCAACTTCTCTCCAAGATATGGCCTAAAAAAGGGCCCAATATCCCCCAATAACAGTCAAAATACCTCAAAAATGCTGAGAAAATCAATAAAATATCATTATACATAGTATAAAACCCACTTTTGGGCATATATTAAGGACACAACCCCTTTTTCTGCGCTTTTGGTCACCTAGGCACACTCCATGTGGCCAAGCGCTGAGTGTTGGGCGTACTATCCCCCTGGATTCATGATCCTCAGTCGCTTTGGTTGACATGTGCCCTTAGCATGGAGCTCCACACACTAACTGTTAGATAGCTCCTGGTGTAGCCGGTGGTTACACCCCTTGGTCGGCGGGCTAGCTCAACCGACCGATGCTAACCCCTAAACTTTCGTGCTAAGCATGAAAAAATAGTCCTCGGGGCATATGATAGCGATCACATGAAATAGCGCTGGGCTAAAACTCCAACAATTCCCACCCTATAAGGTATTAAGGTATGGTCCTGTGCTATTGGTTGTATGGAGAGTGTATCATTGGGGGCTGGGGCTAGGCCCTAACCCTTACTCTGCCATATTACAAACCTTTTCACCTTAAGTAAAACTTTCAGACATATGTTGTTAAGTACCATAGTAGGCAGGTTGGTAGTCTAGCCTTGCCAAGTCGTTCACCCGGATCAGAGGTCATGAGTTCAAATCCCATAGACCTAAACAAATTTTGCCAAACACTGCGACCAATAGAGGGGTGCCACATGGCAGCCCAGGACTGGGCCACGTGGCATCGTCACATTCTCCAATAACTACCATGTGTTAGAGAGTGATTTGACCACATCAAAAAACATTACCCAGTGAACACACCTGCCACGTGTCGTACGTCGTAAGATCTTGCCACATCAGCGTGTGCCACATGTCACCCTTGTAGTGGTGCCATGTGTCACACCTTGACTTGTCCACCTGTACCTGTGCACGTTAGCGCCAACACACCCTTCCACGTCACTTGTACGGTTGTATTACCTGTACAGTCAGCTGCCAGGTCAGCACTGTACGGACTATACAGTCAACATCTTTTTTTGCCCGTTTGATGAAACAAATAGATCATGATATATTTTTCATACTACGTCTATTTGAGCCTGTTCAAGTTGTGTTGGGTTCGTATCGATGAGGCCTATGCACATGTCCATTTTGAAGCCATTTTGAGAACTTTTTATTTTAGGCCTTCCTGGACCCATTTTGGTCTCGAGATCCAATTATGGATCACACCTCCCCACTAAAGACCTTTTGGTCCTCCAAAAGGTTACTGGCCAATCATCAAGTGCAGGATAGGCCACCCGACTTGTTCTCTGACTTTAAACTCTATCCTGTGCACCTGTCTCATCAAGATCAACTATAAAACAACCATGATAATTGACAACATATTATTAGCCATTTGTACTTTGTCACATCTTACTGAAGCCACTATCATCAATGTTTACAACATTACTAATGATAACATCAGAAATATGACTGCAAATGAGCTGATATGTTTGTAATATTTGCACAACATTAGCTTATCTTGAAGCAAAGTGTGATTGATCTTCCATTCTACAATCATCTCCTGTTCTTTCTTAAGATCAATTACTTGATTTGAAAAAAGTATAGGTGTTTTGTTTGCTTAAGCTACCTTTCTTAATTGTTCCATTGTTTGAAGAGATTGATTTTCTTTTAAATGATGAGCATGTACCACATATTCTTTGCCTCTTTTGATTAAGTGATATTGATTATGTTCCCTGTAGAAGATTGCTTTGCGATCATACAAATTTGGACTGCCTAAGATCATTCCACATTCATTGAGTGGCACCACATCACATGTTACCTCGTCCACAAACTTATATGAAATTGCAAACTTTAATGTGCATTGCTTTGTTATGTGAAATTGATGATTGTTGCTTATCCATTTAAGTTTGTAAGGCTTATGATGCATTTGAGTGTTTAATCCCAATTGTTGAATCAATTCCTCTGAAATCAAGTTAGATTGAGATCCACTATCTATCAATGTGTTGACCTTATTATGCCTCATCATGACCCTTATGTAAAACAATTTAATTCTAGAATTAATTCCATCATCAATTTTACCTGTCAAACCAACCAATGAGACTTTAGATTCATCACCCGAATTCGACCCCAAGTCTATTAGTCGGTTTGTTGCCGCAATTGTTTTCCTCCCTTTCCTTTCTTTGAACCACTTCAATCTCTTTTCGGGATGAAAATTCCAGCAATGGTCCTCATCATGCCCTTCTTTCTTGCAATGCTTGCAAGAGGGATTCTCTTCCTTTCTTGCCATTGAATTTTCCTTCTTTCCATTCCACTTCCTTTTGTCCTCTTTCCTTGAAGACGATTCCACTAATACACCAACTCCTATTTTTCCTGCTTCAATGTATGTCACTTGAACATAAACCTCGTCAAGATTAGTTGGTCCAAACATGAACACAATATTTTGAATATGTGCAGGTAAACCTCCTATATACTTCATAAGAGTTTATTGGGTATGTAAAGGAATATTAAACATCAATGCCATTTTATGAAAACCATCTGTATATTCTTGCACTGTTTGTACTTTTCTTAGTTTAAGAGATTACCATTGAATTAAAGCTTTCTCTTTGTAACCCAAAGGATAGAATTGATCTCTAAGTGCAGAAAAAAAAACTTGCCATGATGGAAATACATTACCCACTTGTTGTGTGCCATTTTGAAACTTGCTTTGCCACCAGATGAGTGTTGTGCCTGCAATTGTAAGCGATTCCAACTTGATTTGAGTGGCCTTATCCTTGATTTGTTGCACACTACAACAAACCTCCATATGTTTGATCTAGTTATCAAGCCTCTCAGCATTGACTTCACCATCATACATAGGTAATTAAAAATTCACATCAAGATTAAGTAAAGGCATTTCTTGTTTATGTTTATGGACATGTTTTCTTGCGGTGCTTTTACAAATTGAACTTGAAGAAGAATAAGTTGATGGAGAAGAAGGAGGTGAAGGAGGAATTTGAGGAGGATCCTCTCCTTATTCACTTTTTGACCTTTGAATATTCACCTAGATTCAGTCTCTTCCATTCCAAGTAATCCTCATACAAAACCTTCATCATCTCCGACATGGCGAACAAAGTTTTTCGAAACTCTTTCTCATCATTAGAAAGTCCCCCTTCCATTGCCATCTTCTCACTTTGAGAAGTTCTCTTTCTCAATCCAATCAAATGATTCTCTTCAACAAGCTCGCCTTCACCATGATTCAACTTTTCCCTGGTAATCATGCAAACTCAAAAACCAACCATCAACTAGTTCTTATACCACTTGATCCGAGTAGATCTTTTAAACAACAATGGTTGAGTTTTTTAGCATGAGTTAAATTACCATTTAGGAAACTAATGAAAGAGGAATAATTAAAGAGGAAACATAGTATCCATAAGATAATATACAGATCTGAACATAAGCATGAATAAAAACAAACCATAAAACACCAAAATAATAACGAAGTTCGACAATCTTGCCTATGTCTCTGGGCCTTTGTATTAGTGGGTGAGGCTTTCCTATTTCTGTTAAAAGCTTTAAAGTACATCATAAAAGTGCCAAAAAGGTTACAAACTAATGTGGTCTTTTTCTACCAGATCTCAAGAACCAACAAAAATGACGACACTGAAAATGGATGAATGAAGCTCCCAAAAATGGCCTTCAAAGGTGCTCTCCTCAATGGCTTCCTTGCATAAAAATGGCTTTGGCTTGGAAATTCTTTAGCATTTCTCTTTTCTCAACCTCCCTCCATGGCTCCAACAACCTCTGGTTTATATAGAATAGAAGTGGGTAACAACCTCCCAACTTCTCCCCAAGATCTGGCCTCAAAAAGGGCCCAATATCCCCCAATAATGGCCAAAATCCCTCAAAACTGTTGAGAAAATCAATAAAAAATCATTATACATAGTATAAAACCCACTTTTGGGCATATATTAAGGTCACATCCCCTTTTTTCGTGCTCCTGGTCACCTGGGTGCACTCCATGTGGCCAAGCACTGAGTGTTGGGTGTAGTAGCCCCCTGGATTCCTGGCCCTCGGTCACTTTGGTTGCCATGTGCCCTTAGCTCGAAGCTTCACGCGCTAACTGTTAGATATCTCCTGGTCATAACCAGTGGTTACGCCCCTTGGTCAACGGGCTAGCCTGATCGATCGGGACTAACCCCTAAACTTTCACGCTAAGCATCAAAGAAATAGTCCCTGGGGCATATGATAGCGGTCGCATGAAATAGCACCAGGATAAAACTCCAACAGTTCCCGCACTATAAGGTATTAAGGTATGGTCCTGTGCTATCGGTTGTATGGAGAGTGTTTCATCCGGGGATGGGGCTAGGCCCAACTCCTTACTCCGCCATATTCCAAACCTTTTCACCTTAAATAAAAATTTCGAACATATGTTGTTAAGTATCATAGTAGGTAGGCTGGTAGCCTGGCCTTGCCAAGGCATTCACCCGGACCAAAGGTCATGTGTTAAAATCCCGTAGACCCAAACAAATTTTTCCAAACACTACGACCAATAGAGGGGTGCCACATGGCAACCCAGGACTGGGTCATGTGGCACTGTCACATTCACCAATAACTGCCACATGTCAGAGTGTGATTTGACCATGTCAGCAAACACTGCCTAGCTAGCACACCTGCCACATCATCACATCTGCCATGTGTCATATGTCGTACGACCTTTCCATGTCAGCCTGTGCCATGTGTCACCCTTGCAGTGGTGCCACATGTCACACCCTGAATCGTCCACCTATACATGTCCATGTCAGCGCCAATGCACCCTGCCACATCACATGTACATCCATATGACCTGTACATTCAGTTGCCATGTCAGCACTGTATGGACTGTACAGTCAACATCTTTTTTTCCTATTTGATGAAACAAACAGATTGCGATATATTTCGCATACGACGTCTGTTTGAGCCCATTCAAGTTGTGTTGGGTTTGTATCGATGAGGCCTATGTACATGTTCGGTTTGAAGCCATTCTGAGCACTTTTATTTTTAGGCCTTCTTGTACCCATTTTGGTCCCAAGATCCAATTTTGGATCAGAAGGAGACATTGTTGGCTGACGTGGCTGTCTTGTCCCTGGCTGAGCCAACCAATGGTGTATGGATGAGGATGTGACATCATTGTTAGGTTCAACCTCTTGATGACCTCTGCTAATATTAGGTTCTTCTGGATATAGATGTCAAAACAAAAATGGACGGGGGTCCCCTTCACCCACATATGTGAGTGGAAGAGGCACTCCCCATATTTAGGATCCTCTAGTTCCTCTGGATGGATTTTTTTGGTAGCGATGGTAAAATTTTGTTATACACCAATGATCTGTTTTCCCTTATCCAGTTCCAAATCAAATTCTGAGTTGATACCTGACTTTGAGGCTTTCGTCTCAACCAACAATAACTATTTTGAGCGACATTCATCAGTGTTGTGCCAAGGGATTTTTATTTCCTTCTTCGAATTCCTGTTAGAATTCTTTTATTTTGTCTTGGACTGGTTTTCCTGGGACTGACCATCATTGTTCTATATTTTTCTATGGGATTTAGGGCCACCTTTATTGTCCTTCTGCTATGATGGATTTGCAGAAATGAAATCCCAATTATTGTTTTTCTTGAACTTTTCCTTGATCTTGAAAGCATATTGATAAGCATATCCCAATGAGGCGATGTCCAGAAACTCCATATATGTTTGGATGTACCTATGTATTCCATTGTGATACTTTAGGACTAGGTTCCCCTTGGAGTCTTTAATACCCAATTTATGTGCAAGGTATAGAAAATGTTGGTGTACTCCGACATCGTTTGGTCTCTCTTCTTATGCAGAGTTGTCCATCTCGTGTAATGGTCATCATAGTTCCCAACAAGGTAGTATTTTTCATTGAGGGAATCAACCAAATCCATCCAAGTGGGTCCTGGCCCAAAAATTGCAGACTCATCTTCGACATTTTTGTCATAGTAAGTCTCCCGCCATTCTCTAACATGGGTAAGGTATTTAAGGAGAATGGAGGTGATTTTTTCATGGTTGGAAAATTTTTGGACAGACAAATAACCCTCTAGTAGACTTAACCATTTTTCCAAAGTGTCGGCCTCTATATAGCCTTCAAATAAATGAATATCAAAGTTAACTTGCACCTTCAAGGGTGTTGCACCTTCGAAGTGACCACTGGTTGAAGGTGCCTCTGTTGTTGTTGGCAATCATCGAAGGATCTTGGTGAAATTATCCATCATATTGTCCCTTTTTCGTGCAAGGGATTCCTTAAAAAATAGTTTGATAAGTGTGGTGGGCCCATAACCTTGGCAGATTCAGAATGTTGGGTATATGTTATATTCTTTGCATGTGTGTGTGTGGGCGCGTTAGGTTCGACAATTGCATCTGACGATCCCTCTAGTAGTGTTATTTGTTTTTTGTGCGCTAGGTGCTTCCTAGGGGGGGCCAGGTATGCCCCCCCTGGTTACGCGCAATGTTCGAAACTAGGTGGTAGCCCGGGGCATCGCCTCAATTTTTTTTGTTGGGCGATTTTTGCTATTTTTAGCAGTTTTCTAAATTAATTCCGGATTAAGGGATTAGGGTTTTGGCATCTACAGAATACCTAAAAACATTGTATATATTGTATGGTGAATGGTGAAATTCGATATAATGAATATAAGAAAGGTTTTCCCAGTTGAGGGTTTCCGGTATAAATCTTTGTGTACTATGTGAATGAGCCATTGATTAATTTATGTTTTTCTTAAGAATCTATATGCATTGCTTTACTTCATAGGTTTAAACTTACATGTGGTATCGGAGCACATTTTTGGCTTCAGAGGGATGCCTTTATTGTTGAGGGTTTGGCTCGGTCTTGATAGATCAAGTTTATCTTGGGTCTGTGATAAACTTGGGTTTAGTGGGAGATTTTGCAATGGAGATTCGAGTATAGAAAGAGAAATGGCGAGCTCATCTAGAATTGAGATAGAGAAGTTCAACGGTAAAAAAATTGAGCTATGGAAGCTCAAGATGGAGGACCTTATTGTAGACAAAGAACAATGGATCATTATGGATTCTGGTACACAACCTACTGGTACACCGTCTACTAGCACATAGGCTACTGGTACACAACCTACTAGTACACAAACTACTAGTACACCACCTACTAGTATGTCGAAGGAAGATTGGGAGAAGTTGGACATAAGAGAAAGGAGTACTATTCGACTCTGCTTGGTAGATTCAGTGTTGTTGAATGTCTCAGGAGAATCTACATCCAAGGAACTACGGGATAAGTTGGGGAATTTGTATCAATCAAATTCCATGGTAAACAAGTTGTTTCTTCGAAAGAATTTGTATCATCTTAGGATGGAAGATGGAGATTCTATGACAGAACATCTAAATGCCTTTAATACTCTAGTAAGTCAACTTGTCTCTGTTAATATTATGATTTCAGAAGAAGATAAGTGTATTACTTTGTTATGTTCTTTGCCAGACTCTTGGGATAATCTGGTTGTAGAAATTGGTAGTACCACTCAATCTACATTGAAGTATGAGGATGTAGTTTCATCCTTGTTATCTGAAGAGATGAGGCAGAAAAGCATGGATAATCATAGCACAAATGCTTTATTTGTAAGAGGTTGTACCCAAGACAAGAATCCCGGTAAGCCTTTTGGGGGGAGATCTAAATCTACAGGTAGATCTAAGTCTACAGGAAAATCTTTGAGGAAATGATGGAAGTGTGGTAAAACAAGGCATTATAAGAAAGATTGCAAGTTTAAGAAGGTTGATAAACCAAGGGGATTTGATAGTACCTCTTCCATAGAGGCGAAAACCTCCACTGAAGAAGGAGGTGATGTTTACCTGGCATCTACAAGTACACATGTAGACCTTGATGTATGGTTGATCAACTCAGGTGCATAATACCATATGACTCCTCACAGGGAGTGGTTCTTTGAATATGAAAAATACAATGGTGGTGATGTATTCCTAAGAGATGATTTGATAGCCAAAATCTTGGGACGTGGAAGGCTTAAGTTGCTTCTAAAAGATGGAAGGATTAGAACTCTCCCTGAGTTTCTTCATATTCCAAAACTATCCAGGAGTCTAATATATGTAAGCAAGTTGGATGATGCAGGAGTGAATATTGTATTTGGAAAGAAAACTTGCAAGATGGTACGAGGAGCAATGGTGTTGATGAGGGGAGTTCGGTGTGGGGCTTTGTACAAGTTGTTGGGAATCACTTATACTAATGGGTGTAACAGTTCTGTTGTCCCTGAGTAGAGAAATGAAGGAGATGGGACCAATGCTTTCCCAGAAAAGAAGACCATGTTGTGGCATCAAAGACTGGGGCATATTGGAGAAAAGGGCCTTCGAACACTACATAGTAAAGGTATGGTTGAAGGTATGTCTAATTGCACTCTAGATTTTGTGCATGAAGGTGCCTCCATTGTTGTTGGCAATCATCGAAGGATCTGGGTGAAATTATCCATCATATCGTCGCTTTGTCGTGCAAGGGATTCCTTAATAAATAGTTTGATAAGTGTGGTGGGCCCATAACCTTAGTAGATTCAGAATGTTGGGTATATGTTATATTCTTTGCATGTGTGTGAGTGGGCGCGTCAGGTTCGAAAATTGCGTCTGACGATCCCTCTAGTAGTGTTATGTGTTTTTTGTGCACTAGGTGCTTCCTAGGGGGGTCCTAGGGGGGGCCAGGTATGCCCCCCCTGGTTACACGCAGTGTTCGGAACCGAGCGGTAGCTTGGGGCAACGCGTCAATTTTTTTTGTTGGGCATTTTTTGCTATTTTTAGCAGTTTTCTAAATTAATCCCGGATTAAGGGATTAGGGTTTTGGCATCTACAGAATACCTAAAAACATTGTATATATATTGTATGGTGAATGGTGAAATTTGATATAATGAATATAAGAAAGGTTTTCCCGGTTGAGGGTTTCCAGTATAAATCTTTGTGTACTATGTGAATGAGCCATTGATTAATTTATGTTTTTCTTAAGAATCTATATGCATTTATTTACTTCACAGGTTTAAAATTACATGTGGTATCGGAGCTCGTTTTTGGCTTCAGAGGGATGCCTTTATTGATGAGGGTTTGGCTCAGTCTTGATAGATCAAGTTTATCTTGGGTCTATGATAAACCTGGGTTTAGTGGGAGCTTTTGCAGTGGAGATTTGAATATAGAAAGAGAAATGGCGAGCTCATCTAGAATTGAGATAAAGAAGTTCAACGATAAAAAATTTGAGCTATGGAAGCCCAAGATGGAGGACCTTCTTGTAGACAAAGAACAATGAATCATTGTGGATTCTGGTACACAAGCTACTGGTACATCGTCTTCTAGTACACAGGCTACTGGTACACAATCTACTAGTACACAAACTACTAGTACACCACCTACTGGTATGTCGAAGGAAGATTGGGAGAAGTTGGAAAGAAGAAAAAGGAGTACTATTCGACTCTGCCTGGTAGATTCAGTGTTGTTGAATGTCTCAGGAGAATCTACATCCAAGGAACTACGAGATAAGTTGGGGAATTTGTATCAATCAAATTCCCTGGTAAACAAGTTGTTTCTTCGAAAGAATTTGTATCATCTTAGGATGGAAGATGGAGATTCTGTGACATAACATCTAAATGCCTTTAATACTCTAGTAAGTCAACTTGTCTCTGTTAATATTACGATTTCAGAAGAAGATAAGTGTATTACTTTGTTATGTTCTTTGCCAGACTCTGGGATAATCTGGTTGTAGCAATTGGTAGTACCACTCAATCTACATTGAAGTATGAGGATGTAGTTTCATCCTTTTTATCTAAAGAGATGAGGAAGAAAAGCATGGATAATCATAGCACAAATGCTTTATTTGTAAGAGGTTGTACCCAAGACAGGAATCCTGATAAGCCTTTTGGGGGGAGATCTAAATCTACAGGTAGATCTAAGTCTCCAGGAAAATCTTTGAGGAAATGCTATAAGTGTGGTAAAACAGGGCATTATAAGAAAGATTGCAAGTTTAAGAAGGTTGATAAACCAAAGGGATTTGATAGTACCTCTTCCACAGAGGCAAAAACCTCCACTGAAGAAGGAGGTGATGTTTACTTGGAATCTACAAGTACACATGCAGACCTTGATGTATGGTTGATCGACTCAGGTGCATCATACCATATGACTTCTCACAGGGAGTGGTTATTTGAATATGAAAAATACGATGGTGGCGATGTATTCCTAAGAGATGATTCGACAACCAAAATCTTGGGACGTGGAAGGATTAAGTTGCTTCTAAAAGATGGAAGGATTAGAACTCTCCCCAGGGTTCTTCACATTCCAAAACTATCTAGGAGCCTAATATCTATAATCAAGTTGGATGATGCAGGAGTGAATATTGTATTTGGAAAGAACACTTGCAAGATGGTACAATGAGCAATGGTGTTGATGAGGGGAGTTCGGTGTGGCGATTTGTACAATTTGTTGGGAATCACTTATACTAATGGGTGTAATAGTTTTGTTGTCACTGAGCAGAGAAATGAAGGAGACATGTCCAATACTGTCCCAGAAAAGAAGACCATGTCATGGCATCAAAGACTAGGGCATATTGGAGAAAAGGGCCTTCAAACACTACACAGTAAAGGTATGGTTGAAGGTATGTCTAATTGCACTCTGGATTTTGATTTCTATGAACATTGCAAATATGGTAAACAGAATAAAGTAATATTCCCATATGGTGCTACAAGAGCAAAAGGGATCTTAGAGTTGATACACAGTGATGTGTTTGGACCTGTTCCTGTTCCATCCCTAGGTAAATCTATGTATTATGTTTCATTCATAGATGATTTCTCAAGGAACACATGGATTTATTTTCTTAGAGATAAATCTGAGGTATTTGATCAATTTAAAGAGTTTAAGGCCCTGGTAGAAAATCAGACAGAGAAGAAAAAAAGGTATTGAGAACATATAATGGTGGGGAATTCTGTGGAAATGAATTTGAAGAATTCTTTAATAAGTGTGGTATAGCAAGGTAGAAGAATAATCCATACACTCCTCAGCAGAATGGAGTTGCAGAAAGGATGAACATGACCTGATGGAAAAAGCAAGGAGCATGCTCAGCAATACTGAGTTAGGACTAGAATTTTGGGCAGAGGCAGTGGGTACAACATGTTACCTAGTCAATCGATCACCCTCATCAATGTTGGATGATAAAATTCCACACAAGGTATGGACTGGAAAGAAACCCTCTGTTGAACATCTTAGAGTGTTTGGTTATGATGCTTATGTACATGTTCCAAAGGAAAATAGGAGTAAGATGGATAATAAAGATGAAAAGTGTATCTTTATTGGTTATAAATATGGTGTGAAAGGTTATAGGCTTTGGAACCCAGAAACTAAGAAGACTGTTTACAGTTGAGATGTTGTTTTTAGAGAGGTAAAAGATGTTTCCAAACAGAAATTCCTACCAAGGAAAGAAGAACCTAAGAAAATAGAGCTTGAGTTGGATGATGCAAAATCTGAATCATTTAAAGAAGATGAAGCAACAGAAGAAGAAGAACCTCATACCCCAGTATTGAGGAGATCAATGAGAGAAAGAAGGCATCCATAAATGTATAGTCCACTTGATTTCCATTCCAAATTTTCTTTACCTATTAGTGATGATGATCCCAGAACTGTCAGGGAAGCAATGAATTCTGAGGATAGTAAACTATGGAAGAAGGACATGGTTGAAGAAATGGATTCCTTGGATAAGAATGAGGCATGGGATATAGTTGAGTTTCCAGCTGGAAGAAAATATGTTGGTAGCAAATGGTTGTTTAAGAAGAAGTTTAATGCAGAAGGAAAAGTGGAGAAATACAAATCTTTGTAGAAAAAAGGTTATTCCTAGGTAGAGGGAATTGACTTTGGTGAGATTTTTTCTCCTGTTGCTAAGTTAAATTCTATTAGATTTATTTTATCTATTGTTTCTACTTTTGATCTTGAAGTGGAACAGATGGATGTGAAGAAAACATTACTACATGGGGATTTGGAAAAAGAAATCTACATGAAGCAGCTAGAAGGATTTGTAGTGAAGGGAAAGAAAGAGTTGGTCTGTAAGCTAAAGAAGTCACTATATGGTTTGAAGCAATCACCTAGGATGTGGTACCAAAAGTTTGACACATACATCCTTGGATTGGGATTTGTGAGAAGCAGGGCTGATCACTGTGTATATTCCAAGCAGGTTGGTAATCACTTCATTTATGTAGTGTTTTATGTTGATGACATGTTGTTGGTAGGAAATAACATGGATGTTAGCCAGGAGGTGAAATCATATCTATCCTCCAAATTTGACATGAAGGATCTCGGTGCTGCTAACTTCATTATGGGAATGGAAATTAAAAGAGATCATGCAAACATGAAACTCTGGTTGAATCAGAGAAAATATGTTGAGATGATATTGCAGAGGTTTAATATGCATGGAAGTAAATCGGTCAAGGTTCCTATTCCTATAGGTGTAAAGTTATCTGCAGATCAGTGTCCCAAGACA
>ML813320.1:139747-159523 GCA_009831015.1 Picea engelmannii | reverse complement strand
TTTCCCTCATAAAAGAGGGTTGCCTTCTAGGGAAAAAAACCCTAACATAATCTCTACCGTTAGATCTGCGACCTTATAATGAACGGTCCAGATTTACAATGAAATTATAATATACTTTTATAAGGCAATTTTTGCTTCGGGGGCTTCGCCCCCGAACCCCCGCTAGGGACCCACTTGCCCCCAGACCCCCCAGCCGAGGGGATAGCCCCCCCGGACCCCGTAGAGGGGGTACACCCCCTCTGCACTCCCCCGCGTGGAAGAGTGTACATACTTCTAAGGTGTAAATACTTCATGGGGTATAAAAACAGCTGAAAGCAAGGACCTCTGAATCAAGAAGATAATCAGGCTCCACAACCAACAATCTACAAGTGGGTATGTGTTTAACCTATTTGGAGGAACAATCAACTGGATGAGAAAAAGACAGGTTGTAGTGGCACTCTCAACTATAGAAGATGAATACATGGTAGCCACTCATGCAAGAAAGGAAGCAATATGGTTATAGAGATTGTGTTCAGGTATTGGGTTGGTACAATAATCAGTGAGATTAGATTTTGATAGTTAGAGTGCAATCTTCCTAGAAAAGAACCCAAATTATCATTCGAAGACATAAGATATTGATGTTCAATATCACTTTGTGAGAGACATGGTTGAGGAAAAGAAGGTGTTGCTGGAAAAGGTTGACACTTTGAAGAATGTTGCAGATTTATTGACAAAGTCTATGAGCACAGAAAATTTCTCTTGGTGTAGAGTAACAATGGGCATTGCTACCCTGGATTGTTGACTATATAACCATGTGGACCCCTGGATGCAAAGAAAACAACAAGTGGGAAAATGTTGGGTATATATTATATTATTTGCATGTGTGTGTGTGGGTGCGCCAGGTTTGACAACTGTGTCAAGCGCTTCCTAGGGGGGTCCCAGGGGGGGCTAGGTATGCCCCCCCCTGGTTACGCTCAGCGTTCGGGGCAATGCCCCGAATTTTTTTTTTGGGTGGTTTTTTCTATTTTTAGCGGTTTTCTAAATTAATCCCAGATTAAGGGATTAGGGTTTTGGTATCTATGAAATACCTAAAAACATTATATATATATTGTATGGTGAATGGTGAAATTCAATATAATGAATATAAGAAAGGTTTTCCCGGTTGAGGGTTTCCAGTATAAATCTCTGTGTACTATGTGAATGAGCCATTGATTAATTTATGTTTTTATTAAGAATCTATATGCATTGCTTTACTTCACAGGTTTAAAACTTACAATCTTTGACATTTTTCTCACAGTAAGTCTCCCGCCAATCTATGACATGGGTAAGGTATTTAAGGAGAATGGAGGTGATTTTTTCATGGTGGAAAAATTTTGGACAAAGAAATATCCCTCTAGTAGAATTAACCATTTTTCCAAAGAGTAGGCGTCTATATAGCCTTCAAATAAATAAATATCAAAGTTAACTTGTACCTTAAAGGGTGTTGCACCTCCGAAGTGAGCATTGGTTGAAGGTGCCTCCGTTGTTGTTGGAAATCATCGAAGGATCTGGGTGAAATTATCCATCATATCGTCCCTTTGTCATGCAAGGGATTCCTTAAGAAATAGTTTTATACGATATCCTACCCCATTGTCTCTCTTTTATTCTATTATGGGAGGCATATTGGGATGGTGGGAGTGTTCTTCCCCAAGCAACCAATTAGAGACCCAACTCTTGGTAGCTTGACCTCGCCAGGGACATGCAAAAAGAAACAACAAAGAGCAGATTTCTTTGATACAACTGATTTGGATTATATTGAGAACCACATGAAGGAAGCGATATAACAAGGAAACACATAGAGATATTTCAAGAAACATAGTAATACAATTAAACTCATATTCTATTAATGACTTTCTGGAATACAAGACTGTAAAATGGAAAACACATAAGCTAGCTAGAATGGAGGTAGCTTATCTCTGAAGAGAGAGATGTGACAACTACAGTCATTCACAAGAAACTGATTAAAAAGAGGATAAAAAGTCCATTTAACATAAAGCATCAATGAGAAAACCCTAAATATCCAAAACCCTAACCCTAGAAGATGAAACACCAAAATTTTTGTGGGCCCGATGTGGTTAGTTGATACATCAACTTCTCGGGGGCACAAATTTTGCATACCATCTCCATTTGGGGTGCTCAATATCCTATTAGAATGGTCTAGACAAGGAGTACATATTCCATTCATCCTAAAATCCACATTTCATTACATGTTAGGCACTTTCATGCCAAAAAAACATAATTTAGGGCCTCAAAACAACCCTAGAAAGTTGGAACTTGAAACACCATAGAAAAACTGCCAAAATGTGGAACCATACTGAATTAGTGGAACAAGTGGGTGACCACCACTATCCCCCTGGATTATTCCTTCTTCCTTAGTAATAAATGGTCCCCATTGTTTCAATTTCCTCCATCATATGGGGAGAATTCTATTGAATCTGACCCTTGGAGAGCCACTTGCCCTAGTGAAGAAGTTGCCCTGCTTTGACAACCCGATAGAGTTGTATGTTCAACTCTGTAATTTCTCCTCATTTCCCATGAGAGGTCCTCAATATATAGGATGAAAAAGATGAGATGGTGGAAAAATCTTAGACACTAAAAAAAAAATATTCTCGAGGTCGAATTATGAGAAATCTGAGCTTGATCCCATCTCCTTATAACCATTCCTAATTTGAGAATAATAGACCCGGTCGTTCCCTGCATTCTTGAAATATGTGACCATTCTCCCTTGGAAAAAGGACAAGGGGTGACCATCAATTTTGGTCACGAGATGTAAAGGGAAAACCTGCGACTAGGAAAAAAGGTAGTATATGCTCAAGGGGAAAGTGACATAATTCAATGTCTCAAACTACTGACCTCTAGATGATTCCCATCAGGTAATCAGGTGGAAAATAAATGTATAATAGTTCCCCCTTAAATTATGAGGTCAAAAGAGGTGTCTGATGGCCTAAATACTTTACTAAAAAAAGTTACAAAGCTTTAGGCGAAGGAAAATGAGAATAATCTAGCATCATTACATATAAGAACATCCCCGAGGTGGGCATACCCATGCTCGATGATAGAAACTAATCATAGCCTCCATAAACAATACACCGCGGATCCATGCATGACACAACTGACTAGATCATGGACACGAAAGAATACACTGTGGATCCATGTCAAAAGTGAGAGCATAGCCATAACCAAGTACAAATGTGGATCTATGTGATAGTATATAAATCAGTGAGATGAATTTATTTTTGAGTGATCTCTAAAGTAATCATGAATAAATCTATCGCAACTTGGGAGGGGATTCCATAAAGGAATGATGTGGCCCCAACCCAAGGTCTTCCTCTAAAAACTGTGAATGGTATGAATCTATAGTATGAAAATAGATGAGATGATGTCGATCATGGTAGAAATCGTCTAATTACTAGTCATTAACAAAATATTGTTCATAGACACGAGATAATCCACCGATGATGATGATGGACCCAAAGATACTTAGTACAATCTAGAGAGTGTGAAGAGAGGAGTTGTAGTCGAAAACTCGTAGAATCATTGAACATGAGCCAACGATGTGAACCCATTGCTGGAAATGCGAGGGAACTTTCCACTGATGTCTGCAAGACCCAAGGTACTAACTAGTTTCTAGATTTTGATCCTGGATAATGATTTGGTGTCGACATGATGAAATCCTTCGAAGGAGGGTCTTGATGTATTGCCCATCAATCGACATGAAACAAACAAAGGTATATGGTGTATAAAGTAGAGAATAACTGACTCAAAGATGACCAATATAAATAGGTTGAAAGACTAAAAATGGCCAATGCAGGCAAACTTCCCTTGAAAAGAATGACACGACAAATAAATTGACTTGGAAACATTGACTCTATAATGACCAAAACACTCACCATGGGACACTGAAAAAGTGAGTAGTCGACAGATTCTAAAAACCCAGGGAGATGGTAGTGATTCAAAGGCAATGGATAACCCAACTGTGGTACATAGATGTAAAACAAGTGCATGTTTCAAGGGAGACATGACAAACTACTGCCATTAGTGAAGATGACTAGACTGAAAACCCCTCAAATTTTCCCCACCATAAATGACAAGTACCCCTTTTTTTTATGAGCTCGAGGAGGATAATAGATGCTTGATATAGCTCATCATCGATGATTCCCTCATCACATGTTTGACAAACCTGATGAAGGAGGGGTTTGATCCCATATGGGTCCTTCAATGTATAATTTTATGAGTCCAGAGAAGGTAAATTCATTTGTATTTCACTTTTAGAGAGTCTGAAAATAACTTAAATAAGACTCCAAGGGTATTATTTTTCATAAATTTAGTCCCCTGAACCCTAAAAAGTATAAAACAATACAAGGGAGAACTCTTCTAGAGAAGGTTGGCTAGAGTATTCCTTTTTCGTAATTAGTCCATTCAGTCTGAAAAAGGGTTAAACTTTCACCGAATATATGTCCTTTCAAATACATTTAACGAGTGTGAAAGGAAACAAGCTCACTCGGAAATATTTTCATGTTTAGGGAGTTTGAAAAAATATTAAAAGAGACTCTAGGGTGTACCTTTGTCATGGTTGGTTACCAAGCACGACAAAGGGGTAATAGTAATCTTGCCTAGAGAGAACGAGTGTTTTGCAATGAAGTTCTAGGTGACAAAAGAAACACGGAAAATGATGACCACTCGTAACAACATTTTTCATCTAGGGGTGTTGTAAAATGGGAGAATATAGATGGCTAGTAGTCAAGCATGGTTGCAGTGTGGTAAGCAATGTAAGAAAATGTCAATGTACCAGCAAGACAACAATGCTAATAAAGTGTGACTATTTAAACAACATAAATGGTGGGAACCCCCTCCGAGAAGGATTGAATCAAAGGTATAGTGCTGACCGTATGGACGATTAATAATTCAAAGAGGGAAATGCAGGGAAAAACCTATCCCTATATTCCAGGTTAGAGACATGTACCTCAAGTTCAAAATATGTCCCCATGTAAAAAGAACATCCCTAGAATCTTGTCAACACATGAAAACTAGATTCCAAGTTCAAAATGCATAGTGAAATCCTAGAAATAAAATATTTTTGGATATTTTGGATATGATGTACACAAAAAAAGGGCACTCACACCACACAACTATGTACAAGGCACTATGCATATTGATGCTTTATGTAAAGTAGAGCCCATGTCTAGGCTCAGGCCAAGGATCTTTTCCATAATCAATGATCTCATGAGCCATTATTGGTACCATATGGCTCACCATGCCGGGGCCATTCTAGATAGGAAGGAATTTATGGATATGAATATACTCATCATGAGTGGTCTTGATGGGATCCATGAAGACATGAGGTAATTAAAAAACGCAAATCTTTGATGGGAGGGATAGCAAAAAATTTAGTGGTAAGTTTTGAAAATGAAATTTGAGGAGAAAAAGGGTTAAGACTAGGGGTTTCAATGGATGCCCCAACAAATTCCCCTAGTCTCGGATCAAAACTCATCGAATTAACTCTCATCAGTTCCAAATTGGGGAGAACGATGTTGTGATGATTCTCATCCTCTCTAGGCTTATCATTGGAATCCATGACATCCAGTATGGCCTCTTCTGGAGGCGACTTAGTATCTAGAAAATCATGTGAACTGAGAGAGAGTCAACAACCCATACACACAGAGATGGTTGATCATACTCCACATGAGGATGGATTTTTTGACCAATATCAATCGATGCTGATGGGATAAATGCTCCATGTGAGTCAACATCATCAAGATGAGGTACCACCCAAGGATCAACTGACCCGAGGGATTCATTGGTAGATGAGAAAATCATGTTGATAGGAGCAATATGGGTAGCATCGGGTGTAGGAAGGGGGAATATCACCATAAGAGATGGATATTTAAACATATGTATACTGAAACTTCCATATCCCTTGAAATACTTACCTATAAAAGCCACGTTGGTGCTAGTATTAGCTTGCAAGTTGGGTGTGAAATAATCGAGTTGATCGATAGTAACTATCTTTCCATGATGGGGAAAATATATGACATGAAAGATAATGGATGGACCAGTGATCCAGATTTTATGAGAAGAACGAAATGAATATAGATTATTATCAAAATATGCTTAACACTAAATAACATATATACAGTAAAATTGTTTTATATTCAATAAGGAAATAAGATGAAATTGTAAAATGCAGTGGAAAACAAGTTTGCTAGAATGGTGGCGAATTATCTCTGACAAGATATGTGATGAATGCGCTCATTCGAAAGAAGCCGATTACAAAGAGGGTATGAAGGCCTTTTTAAAATAAACAGGAATTCCAAAAACCCTAGACATCCAAAAACCTAACCCTAGGAGATGAAGCTCCAAAAGTCATGTGGGCCCCGTTTAGGTAAGTTAGTACATCAACTTCCCGGGGTCGTAACTTTTGCATACGATATTCGTTTTAGGCACACGATAGCCCGTTGGAAAGGTATATCTGAGGAATACACATGTTTCCATCAAACTAAAACCAAGTTTATATTTTGAATGTAGCGAGCCCTAAAAACACTATTTAGGGCCTCAAAATGGCCCCGAAAGTCAGGGACCCGAAAACTAGGAAAAAACTGCCAAACTGGAAAAATGCCAAAATGAGCCAATTGGAATAGGTGAGAGGCCACCAAAATCCATATGGATTGATCGTCCCCTCAAAGTAAGCAATTTTATCCATTTCGTTGAGTGCCCCCATCAGATGAGGAAATTTTTGCTGAATTTGGCCCCGGGTTAGCCATTTACCTTGGTGCAGGAGTTTCCCTTCTTTGACAACTCGATAATTTGGATCCTTTGTTGGCAAGTGCCCTTGACCCTTTTTTCCACAATATGATCACTGGATGCCTTTTGTGTGCAATCGGGGTTGATTTCTGTTGGTGTCATCTGTTTGTCTACCTCTGAGGTGTCCAATAATGGTGGGAAATAAGGGCAAAGGATATCCACGTTGAACAATGGCTGCAGGCCAAGAAAAGGAAGAATGTTGAGCTCAAAAGAATTATTACCCACAACCTTGGTGATGGTTTACGACCAATAACAAAGTGGGTGAAGCTTTCGATGGGGTCCTGTAAGGTGTTATTTCTGCAAGTGCAACCAAACTTTGTCACCCACCTGAAACTTATGTGGCACCCGATGTTGATCGTGGCGTTGCTTGTACTTGTTATTAGAATTTTGTAGGATATCCTAAACTTGTTGGCGGATATGATGGATCCACTCAATGAACCAGGTGTCTTTGTAAGATTTAGTTGGAGGAGGATATGAGTCGACCGAGGTGACTGCAAGGGGTAGTGCAACATCTACGAGACCCAATGGTTGGAATCCTAACCCCACCTGAAAGGGGATATGGTTGGAATTACACATGCGCAGAATATGCATGATCATTCAATTTACAACCTCGAGTTGGCCATCTTTCTGGGGGTGGAAGGTCATGGATTTGGTGAGCTTGGTGTCTAGCAGTGACCAGAGGCTCGACCAGAATGTGTTGATAAATCGACTATCCTGATATGAGACAATGGTTTGTGGGATTCCAAAATGTACCCATACTCATTCAAATAAGATATTGGAAGTGGCCTCTACTATGATGCTCTTCTTGCAGGTGACCATAATTTCCATCTTAGAAAAGCAATCAACAACCACAAAAACAAAGTCATTTCCCCGCTTGGTGGACAGGTGATCCGAAAAGATCTTTTAAATGGCAATGGTTGAGTTATTTAGCATGTGTTAATTACACATTTAGGAATCTTAATGAAAGATAAAGAAATGATGAGAAAAAATAACAACCATATACACATATAGATCTGAAGTGAAGCATAAACAACAACAAACCATAAACACCAATGTGGTAACAGAGTTCGGAAATCTCGCCTACGTCTCTGGGCCTTTGTCTCAGTGGGTAAGGCTTTATTATTTATGTTATAAGCTTTAAAATGGAATCAAAACAATGCCAAAAGGTTAGAAAACTAATCTTGTCTTCTTCTACCTGATCTCTAGAACCCAACAAAATAAACGACACTGAAATCAGATGACCGGAGCTCCCAGAAATGGCCCACAAAGGTGTGCTCCTCAACAACTTCCCTGAATAAAAATGGTTTTGGCTTGGAAAATCTTCATCATAAACCTACTCTGAATGTCCTCTCATGGCCTCAAGAAGGCTTGGTTTATATATATTTGAAGTTGGTAACGATCTCCCAACTTCCTCCCAAAATATGGCCTCAAAAAGGGCCTAATATCCCCCAATATTGGCCAAAATCTCACAAATTTGCTGAATAATTCATAAAAATCTTATAATATAAAGTTTAATAACCACTTTTGAACATATATTGGGGTGCATCCCCTTTTTCGCTAGCCCCTGGTCATATGGAGGCTGGCCATGTGGGTAGGTGCTAACTTCCTATGCATTGGCCCCCAACTGCTCTTCTCCTGGTCGCATGCAGGGCCATATGGCAAAGAGTTGTTGCATCCATGCATTATTAGTTTAGAGCCCCGATGGTTAAGCCCTGTTCCATTATCCCCTGGTTGGTGGGCTAGCCCAGTTGACCGAGGCTAACCCCGAACCCTTTGTGCCATAGGTTAATCCCGAGTCATATGTGTTATAGGTGCTGAGAACCGTGGGCTACCTGCCACACACCGCACATGAAACATCAACTATGGTCACATTGGAATGGTCGTGTGAGTGGTTTACACCAAGGGCTGGGGCTAGGCCACAACCCTCTTCCGCTCGAAACCCAACATACACCAAACATAAATACAATTGATGCCCATAACAGTTGAGTCTCATCTAATAGGCTGGTTTGTAGCCTGACCTATGCGAAATCGATGCCCGTTGGGAGGTCGCACGATCAAACCTTGTGAACTCCAAATTTTTTCATAACCAAACAACCAATGAATGGGTGCCACGTGATAGCCCATGTCTGGTACATGTGGCACCTCACCACTTGTCCAACTCTGATGCCAAGTGTCAAATTCCCATTGGTCCTGCTGTCCACATCTTCCACGTGTCTGCTCACTGTACCTTTCCATGTGTCGTATGGTTGTGCCACATCATCTGTACGGTCGTGCTACGTGTCACCACTACAAGGGTAACACATATCACTCCTTAATTGGCCTACTTGTCTGTCCATGTCAGCAGTATTTATTCCTAGTCACCCTTCCGCGTATACCTTTCCATGTCAGTTGTACAGCCATACGACTTGTATAATCATCTGCCACGTGGCACTGTACGGACTGTACAGTCAACATTTTTTTTTTCCTCTTTGGAAAAATGAACTGATCACCGTATTGGGAGCATGCGATGTCCGTTTGAGCTCGTTCAAGTTGCTTTGGGTTTGTATCGACGAGGCCTACACACATCTCCGTTTTGAAACCATTCCAATTTTTTTTTATTTTTAGGCCTTTCTAAGCCCCATCAAGCTCCTAAATCCAATTTTGGATCACACTTCCCCACTAAGGACCTTTTGGTACCACAAAAGGTTACTGACCAATCATCAAGCTCGAGATAGGCCACCTAACTTGTTCTATGTCTTTTCACTCTGTCTGTGCACCTATCTCATTAAGATCAACTGTAACACAATCATGATAACTGAGATCATACTGTTAGACATTTCAACCGTGTCACATCTTACTGAAGCCACTATCATCCATGTAGATAAAATTATTAATGATAGCATAAAAAATATGACTTCAAATGAGTTGATATGTTTGTAATATTTGCACGACATTAGCTTATCTGGAAGCAAATTGTGATTGATTTTCCATTCTACAATCATCTCTTGTTCTTGCTTAAGATCTATTACTTGATTTGAAACAATTATAGGTGTGTTTCTTTCTTGATATGCCTTCTTTAATTGTTCCATAGTTTGAAGAATTCTATTTTCCTTTACATGATGAGCATGAACCACATATTCTTGACCTTCTTTGGTTAAATGATATTGATTATTTTCCTTGTAGAAGATTGTTTATGATCATACAAGTATGGACTGCCTAATACCATTCCACATTCACTTAGTGGCACCACATCACATGTTACCTCCTCTATAAACCTAGATGAAATTACAAATTTTAATGCGCACCGCTTGGTTATGTGCATTTGATTATTGTTGCTTATCCATTTAAGTGTGTAAGGCTTATGATGTATCTGTGTTTTTAACCCCAATTTCTTAACCAAGTCCTCTGAAATTAAGTTAGATTGAGATCCACTATCTATCAATGTGTCAACCTTAGTGTGCCTCATGATGACCTTGATGTGAAACAAGTTAATTCTATGATCAAATCCTTCATCAATTTTACTTGTCATACCAACCAATGAGACTGTTGATTCATCACCTGAATCTGATCCCAAGTCTGTTGGTCGTGTTGTTTCTGCAACTATTTGCCTCCCTTTCTTTTCCTTGAACCACTTTGGTCTCTTCTCAGGATGCAATTTCCAACAACAATCCTCTTCATGACCCTCTTTCTTGCAATGCTTGCAAGAGAGTCTATCTTCCTTTCTTGCCACTAAATTTGAATTCTTTCCATGCCACTTCCTTTTGTCCTCTTTCCTTGAAGACAATTCCCCTGATACACCAACACATGTTTTGCCTGCTTCAATGTATGTCGCTTGAACATAAACCTCATCAAGATTAGTTGGTCCAAACATGAATACAATATTTTGAATATGTGCAGGTAAACCTACTATATACTTCATAAGAGTTTCTTAGGTATGTAAAGGAATATCTAACATCAATGCCATTTTACGAAATCCATCTTTGTACTCTTGCATTGTTTGTCCTTTTCTTAGTTTTAAATATTTCCATTCAATTAACGCTTTCTATTTACAACCCAAAGGATATAATTTCTTTCTAAGTGCAGAAATAAAACTTTTCCATGATGGAAATACATTACCCACTTGTTGCATTCCATTTCGCAACTTGCTTTTCCACCAGATGAGTGTTGTGCCTGCAAGTCTCAATGATGCCAACTTGATTTGAGTGGCCTCATCCTTGATCTATTGCACACTACAATAAACCTCCATTTGTATGACCCAATTGTCAAGTCTCTCCGCATTAAATTCACCATCATACATGGGTAATTCGAATTTAACATCAAGTTTTAATAAAGGCATTTCATTCTTATGTTTACTGACATGTTTCTTTGCATTGGATTTAGAACTTGAAATTAAAGAATTAGGTGAAGAAGATGGAGGTGAAGGAGGAATTTGAGGAGGATCCTCTCCTTCTTCACTTTTTCCCTTTGAATATTCACCAAGAACTGGTCTCTTTTGTTCCAAGTAATCCTCATACAAAACCTTCATCATCTCTGACATGGCGAAGAAAGTTTTTCGAAACTCTTTCTCATCCTGAGAAAGTCCCTCTTCCGATGCCATCTTCTCTCTTTTAGAAGTTCTCTTTATCAATCCAATCAATGGATTCTATTCAACAAGATCGCATTCACCATGATGTAGCTTTTCCATGGTAATCATGCAAAACTCAAATCCAAACGTCAACCTACTTTGATACCACTTGATCCGAAAAGATCTTTTAAATGACAATGGTTGAGTTATTTAGCATGTGTTAATTAACCATTTAGGAAGCTTAATGAAATAGGAATAAATGATGAGAAAAAATAACAACCATATACACATATACAGATTTGAAATGAATCATAAACAATAAAAAACCATAAACACCAATGTGATAACGAAGTTTGACAATCTCGCCTACGTCTCTGGGCCTTTGTCTCAATGAGTAAGGCTTTCTTATTTTTGTTTGAAGCTTTAAAATGGAATCACAGAAGTGCCTAAAGGTTACAAAACTTATTTTTTCTTGTTCTACCAAATCTCTAGAACCCAACAAAAGAAACGACACTGAAATCGGATGATCGGAGCTCCCAGAAATGGCCCGCAAAGGTGGGCTCCTCAACAACTTCCCTTCATAAAAATAGATTTGGCTTGGAAAACATTCATCATAAACCTACTATGAATGTCCTCTCATGGCCTCAAGAAGGCCTGGTTTATATAGATATGAAGTTGGTAACCATCTCCCAACTTCCCCCCAAAATATGGCCTAAAAAAGGGCCCAATATCCCCCAATATTGGCCAAAATCTCACAAATCTGTGGAATAATTCATAAAAATCTTATAATATAAAGTGTAATAAACACTTTTGAACATATATTGGGGTGAAAACCCTTTTCCTTTGGCCCATGTTTGTATGGAGGGTGACCATGTGGCTAGGTGCTAACTACATGTGCGCTGGCCCCCAACTGCTCTGCTCCTGGTTGAATGCAGGGCCATATGGCCAAGAGCTATTGCATCCACGCGTTATCAGTTTAGAGGCTTGATGGTTAAGCCCTGTTCCATTAGCCTCTGGTCGGCGGGCTAGCTCGACCGACTGGGGCTAACCCCGAACCCTTCACGCCATAGTTTAATCCTGAGTCATATGGGTTATAGGTGTTGAGAACTATGGGCTACCTTCCACACACCACGCATGAAACACCAACTATGGTCACATTGGAATGGTTGTGTGAGTGGTTTACGCTGAGGGCTAGGGCTAAGCTCCAACCCTGTTCCTCCCAAAATCCAACATACACCAAACATAAATACAATTGATTCCCATAACTATTAAGTCTCATCCGGTAGGTGGGATGGTAGCCTGGCCTACATGAAATCGATGCCTATTGGGAGGTCGCACGATCGAACCTTGTGAACTCCAAAATTTTTCATAACCAAACAACCAACGAATGGATGCCACATGACATCCCATGTCTGGGCCACATGGCACATCACCACTCATCCAAATCTGATGCCAAGTGTCAAATGCCCATTGGTCCAACTATCCACATCTGCCACGTGTATGCTCACTGTACCCTGCCATGTGTTGTACGGTCATGCCGCATCATGGATCCGTATGGTCGTGCCACGTGTCAACACTGCAAGGGTGACATATGTCACTCCTTGATTGTCCCACCTATCTGTCAATGTCAATAGTTCATATTCCCAATCACCCTGCCATGTCTACCTTGCCACATCAACTATATGACCGTATGGCCTGTACATTCAGCTTCCACGTGGCACTGTATAGACTATAAAATCAACATTTTTTTTTGCCTGTTTGGAAAAATGAACAGATCACCATATTGGAAGAATACGATGTCTGTTTGAGCCCATTTAAGTTGCGTTGTGTTCGTATCAATGAGGTCTACACACATGTACGTTTTGAAGCCATTCTAGGAACTTTGATTTTTAGGTCTTTCTGAGCCCCATCAAGCTCCTGAATCCAATTCTGGATCAATGGGAGGCCCGACATGTAGTCCATTGAGATGGATTCCCATGACCTATTAGGAGTAGACAGAGGGGTTTACAGACCCTATTTCTTATTGGTCGGTTTGGAAACAACGCAGGGAATGCAGGACCTGATATACTTGCTGACCTCCTGTCGAAGTTTCGACCAGTAGAAATGTTTCTGCAACATTTCCACTGTCTTTTCGATGCTGAAGTGTCCTGCCACCCGACTGTAGTGATATTCCCATATCAGTTTCACTCACTCGCTTGATGGAATGCAGATATGGCCCATACAACACAACAACCCATCCTGAAGCTGCAAATTAGCGACAACTGCATTTGCGCCCAAAATTTGGTAGGTGGTGGAAAATTCTGGGTCTGTCTCATATATTTGAGGCCATCTAGAGGTCTCATGGCCACAAGAGTCTAGCACCATGGTGAGTGTCGCAACTAGCGGTCTATTGAGGAAACTCGTGACACGATTGGTGCTTACTATTTTATACTTGATGTTGAGGTGAAATTGTTGCAAGTATGTGGACCACTTCTGATGGTGGTCATTCTGCAATTTTCCTTAAGTCTACATGAACTGCAGTGGCTTATGATCAGTGTGGATGACTGTCTCCTTCCCAAGAATGTAATGTATCCACTGGTAGAAGGCTTGCACAATGGAGTACATTTCCTTTTCGTAAGTAGGGTACTTACAGGTAGCATCTGATGGTGTCTCACTATGATAGGCCATGGGGTGGACGTACTGAGTGAGAATGACACCCAAAACATAGTCATAAGCATTTGTCTTGATCTCAAAGGGATGTTGTAGCCCCAATAGTGAAATTACTGGGGCTTAGCACAAGCGTTGCTTCAAATCATCGAATGCTTTTTGTTCTGAATGACCCCACACAAATTTATCCTTACCACCACCCCTGGTTACTTGGCTAAGGGCCCATGCAATATGGGAGAATCCCAACATGAACCTGTGGTAGAAATTGACAAGGCCCAAGAAGATCCAAAGCTCAGTGAGTGTAGTTGGGGATGGATAGTCACAAATGACTTGGATCTTGGCTGGATCCACATGTATGCCATGTTGATCAATGATGTATCTCAGGTAATGGACCCTGTCCATGCCGAAGGAGCATTTTTCCAAGTTGGCACATAGCTTGTGCTTCCGCAGGGTGTGTAGAACCTCCTGAATATGCTACAAGTGTTCTGCCGAAGTCTTGTTGTAAATGAGAATGTCATCCAGATACACCACTACAAAATTATTGGTGAATGTTCACAGGATATCGTCCATCATCCTCATGAAAGTGGCTGGAGCATTTATCAAACCAAAGGGCATGACCAACCATTCAAAAATACCTTCCTTTGACTTGAAGGTGGTATTCCATACATCTGTCTATTCTATTGGGACCTGGTGATAACCGGACTTGAGATCAATCTTACTGAAGTATTTGGATCCCGTGATCTAATCAAGGAGATTGTCGATTAAGGGAATTGGGTATCGGTTTCTCACTCTGATTTTATTCAGGGCTCAATAATCAATGCCGATTTTCCAGGTACCATCTTTCTTCTGTACCAACACGATTGGGCTCCCACAAGGTGATGAGATGGGATGGATATGCCCCTTGTGGATCAGTTCTTGGATCTGTCGCTTGATATACTCATTCTCTAACAGAGAGCGACGATAGACTGGCCCATTGGGAAATGATGCACCATGGGTCCGATTGATGGGGTGCTTGACCTAACAATGTAGAGGTACCTCGGTAGGTGAGGAGAAGATATCCAAGTATTCTTCCATGACCTTATCCACTTGCTTCTTCTTTGTGGAGAGGTCGGTTGTAGAGACACTGGATGTGGATGCGATCTTTCACTCATTCTGAGAGTGAATCACAAAGAAGACAAACTTCTCCATATGAGAGATGACCTTCCTACATTGCTTGGCAGAGATCAAGGAAATAACACTAGGTGGGATTGCCTCAGGTATCCTGTACAATTTCTTGTTCAAATTAATAATAACACTGTGATTCCTAGACTCATATACATCATGGAGTTTCCATAAATATGGTTGGCCCAAAATAACATTACAAACTTCGAGAGGGACAACATCACACAATACCTTGTGTTTGAAGAGCTTGATGTCATATGACAGGTGACATTGTTGGTTGAAGTAGATGTCGCTTCCTTGGCGGAGCCATCCAATGGTGTAGGGTTGTGGGTGCGGTGTTGTCGGAAAGGAAAGTCACTTGAAAACCTCTACTAAGATGAGGTTCTTTTGGCTACCACTATCAACGATGAAGTTCAGTGGGGTACCCTTCACCCACATCTGTGAATGAAAAAGGCGCTTGCCTTCCTCTGGCTTGTCTGGTTCACCGGGCTGGAGCTTGGTGGTAGCAACAGTAGCACTAGGTTTTGCATCAATGATCCATCTCCCCCTTTCTGGTTCTGACTCAGAGTCAGAACCCGCATATGATTCATAGGCTTTCACCTCAGCCACCAATGACTGCTTTGAGAGACATTCACCAGTGTTATTCCAGGGGATTTTATGGAAGTCACACCATTTCTCAGTATCTTTCTTTGTATTTTTGGTGTCCTTCTTTTCTTGTGTCCTGGATTGGTTTTCCTGAGGTAGTTCATCTTTGATCTATCCTTTTTTTTGTGGGTTGGGGCCACCCTTTCCTAGATGTTGCTGTGAGGGGTTCCCATGCCCAAATTGTAGTGTATTTTGTTTGAGCTTCTCCTCAATTTTGACGACATATCGGTAGGCTATGCCCAAGGATGATATTTATAGAAACTCCATTTCGGCTTGGATGTATCTATGCAGACCGCTGCGATACTTGAGCACCAGATGTCACTCAGAATATTTGATACCCAACTTGGTGCCCAAGGTATGGAAGATATTCGTGAACTCGATCACTGCTTGGTCTCCTTCCTGCCACAGTGTGGTCCATTTTGTGTACAGGTTGTCATAACTTCCAACATGGTAGTATTGTTCCTTAATAACATCCCTGAAAGACTCCCAGGTGACCATGACTGTAATAGTGAGGTTTCCTCTATTTCCTTCTGCTCACAGAAAGTTTCCCACCAATATTTGACATGGGAAACGACTTTGAGGAGAACAAAAGTAATCTTTTCTCTATTCGAGAAGTTATGGACAAAGAAATACACTTCTAACAGATTCAACCATTTGTCTACAACATTAGCATCTATATGAACTTCAAATAATGGAATATCGAAGTTGATGTGTACATTGAAGGGGGGCACACCTCCGTTTGAGGAAGATGTGTCACATGTTGGTAGCCACCGAAGGATTTGCACAAAACTATCCATCATCTCGTTCCTCTGTTGCATGAGGGATTCTTCGAGAAACATTTTGAAGGGATCTCATGTCCCTTCATATTTATTTTCTTCCACCATGAGAGTCCACTTGGGCATGCGAGATATTTTTTCCTCAAGAGTAACAAGCTCGAGACCCAATTCTTTGTACCCTAACCTCGTTGGGGACATGCATTAAGAATGACAAGGAGAAAACCACTCTGATACCTCTGATCTGGATTTTATGAGCAGAACAAAATGAATACAGATTATTATCAAAATATGCTTAACACTGAATAATAGATATACAGTAAAATTGGTTTCTATTCAGTAAGGAAATAAGATGAAACTGTAAAATGCAACGGAAAACAAGCTTGCTAGAATGGTGACTACTTATCTCTGAGAAGAGATGTGATGACTGCGCTCATTCACAAGAATCTGGTTACAATGAGGCTCTGAAGGCCTTTTTACAATAAACAAGAATGTAAACAACCCTAGACATCCAAAAACCTAACCCTAGGAGATGAAGCGCCAAAAGTCATGTGGGCCCTGTTTGGGTAAGTTAGTACATCAACTTCCCGGGGTCGTAACATTTGCATACGATCTTCGTTTTAGGCACACGATAGCCCGTTGGAAAGATCTATCTGAGGACTAAACATGTTTCCTTCAGAATCGAACTTGATTTTAATATTGATTGTGGAGAGCCCTAAAAACACTGTTTAGGGCCTCAAAATGACCCCGGAAGTTAGGGACCCGAAAACTAGGAAAAAAATCCCAAACTGGAAAATTGCCAAAAATGAGCCAGTTGGAATAGGTGGGAGGCCACCGACATCCATATGAATCAACCAAAATTCATTGCGTAGAACCAAGTGTGACCCAAGAGTAGATTATAATCGAGTGTGGCATCCCCCAAGCTCGATGGGTAAGGAGGTGACAATTTCGTGAGGTTTGAAAGAATGTCCATACAAATATTTTAGGATGGTTTGAGATGTAGTGAGCCGAGGAGAACCAAGGGATTTCAAACATGAAAAATACATAATGCAAGTGGCTTCTCCTTCGTCAATCACCATATGAAATATATTTTTGTTAAGAAAACCAACTGTGATTTTCAATGTTAGTTGGTGTGAGATACACGACTCAGTATGTTCTGTGTCAAAGGAAATTATGTTTGACTTTGAAGGGTTGATTCCCCCTATGGATGATAATAAGGCTTTCCACTATGAAGGATAAATATGCAATACTTTGAATGATGACATGGCACATGGTGCCTAGGAGAGATCCTCCACTATGCTATAGTGTTGAGTTGCTCGAGCATTCAGATTATGGGTAGTCGATCAAAGTACCCCTTTGGGAGGGTGGATTGCAGGTTCAAAAGCTAGTTTCTCTAATGTTAGAGGGCCATTGGGTGGTGTAGTCAATGGAGGATCCTTAGATGAAGTTTCCCCTTCTTGGGAGTCATAGTTCTTCGCTCCAGTTGATAGTTCCAGTGTAGATTTAACCATCATAATATTCACGGTTGAGGACTCTACATTACCCTCGGGTGGAGGTGCAAGAACTTGTGTGACCATTTGTTGTTGTTGGGGGAAAGGATTGGTTAATACCACTAGTTGGGAAGGATATCCCCCTCTCTTGAGGTATTGATGAACCTCAGCAAGGAAAGGGAAGCCTTTGGTGAAGCGGTCGTCCTTTCATACCATGCAAGGATATTTTTCCTCTCTTTTATTTCCCCCCCAACATTGGGGTCTTGGGTGTTTGTACTCTCTTGTTGGTTAGAATATTTTTTGGATTTACCCTTGTTTTTCTTCTTTCCTTTGGGTTGTTGAGATGAAGCAAATTGAACCACATTCACATTGAAGATTTGTGAAGGAGAGGGAGCATATTTGGTATTGGTACAGGTCTGGGATGAGGTTGGGGTGGAGGATACATGATCTTGTTTCCTAGTCGATTGGGTCATAGAATGTTGTTTTATGGAGCCTACCATGCCATCAACATGGGCTCATGGAGATGGTTTTGACAGATCATTCGATGGTCGAGGAGCATGAGGGATAATATCATAAAGTGTTCCATATTGGGAATATAGTAGATATAAATATTGAGCATGACTAATTTCCTACCCCTCGGTGACAATGCCTCCCATGGAGACATATCTAACAATGAGAAGTAGGAGAGAATTTGTGAACCAATATTCCAGAAGTTGGCCTGAAATTGGAGATTTCATCAACTGTTGTTTTTGCCTCCATTCATGAATATGATTGGAAATATGAGTCGAGGTGGATATGCCTAAGCGAGGTTAAAATCTCATTACCGGACTCATACTAAATGGGAAATTGGAAATGAGTCAGAAATTCCATAGAAAGAGAATTAACGTCGACAAAGTAGTTTATCAACAACTCGATATACCATTTTTTCACCGAACCTGTGAGTGTTCTCTAGAAAAGTATTAATTGAATCAAATCATCCATCAAGGAGTTAGAATAACACTAAANAAATTCCATAGAAAGAGAATTAACGTCGACAAAGTAGTTTATCAACAACTCGATATACCATTTTTTCACCGAACCTGTGAGTGTTCTCTAGAAAAGTATTAATTGAATCAAATCATCCATCAAGGAGTTAGAATAACACTAAAGATGGAAGGTCATTACATGGTTGTTAGGATCTTCTCTAGGTTTCCCGTTTGTTGTGATAGACACTACAACCCTCCATTTTCCTTTATTTGGATCTTCTTTAGAAAATGGATCCCCTCACTTTTATGTTTGAAATATATTTTTGAACTCTCTTTGCTTCAAGTCTCTTAGAGAAATCCTATTCACCCTAAGAAAGAACCTACAAAAGAAAGTACTTGAAAATTATCATTTTTGAGCAAGTTATAAGAAATCGACAAAGTTAGTTTTAACTCCTATGATGTGAATCAGAGGAGTTACACTTAACTCCTTCGAGTCACATAAGAGGATTTCCTCTATTTTCCGTCGATACACTTTCCTATCGGGCAACTTGAAACTAACTCTTTCGATGTGAATCAGAGGAGCTTGTTCCAACTCCTCTAATTCACATTGAAGGAGTTTCCTCCAAGTTCTTCGATGTAGTCGGAAGGCTTGAAGGGAAGTTATCTAATGCACATCGAAGGACTTCTCACTAAGTCCTTCGATGTTCATTGGAGAACTTTCCTTCAAGTCCTCC
>ML813320.1:110281-139721 GCA_009831015.1 Picea engelmannii | reverse complement strand
GAAAAACAATCGGGGTCTCATTATCTTTCCAAGAATATAAGAGGAGTTTCTTTAGGCTTAGAGCACACTAAGTCATCACATCTAGGTTCATGTCTTATCACCATCCTCCACGTGGCATTACTTCGAAAGGTACGCATGAGCATCTTTATTTATCTTGCTACGGTTAGGGTTTCCTTCTTGATTATTTTTTACACTTATTTTTTTTCTTTTTCTTTTTCATGTTGATCCCTCATTTATCCCAGTGCCCTATCCTTAGCCCTCCTTCTTACATCTTGGAAAAAATTTCACGACCCCTATTCGCTTTCCCTTCCCTTAATATTTTAATCCACCCCTTTGGAGAACCCTGAAGGAAATAAAATATTCATGGAAACCCATGTCTAACTATCTCTGTTAAGCACAAAGATTGAATATGCCATACACCCTTCATCGAATCACCAAGTACAAACTAGACCATGATTAGTTCCAAGAGGATTCATCGGAAATGTTTCAAGTAACTCCTTTGATGCGATATGAGGAATTCCAAGAAACTCCTATGACCTTACGACCATCACTTGTGCCACTTAATAATAACTCCTCCGATCATATTGGAGGAGTTCCCATTAACTTGTTTGATATCATCAGAGGAGTTTCAAATACCTATTTCGATCATCATCCTACTCAGAAGTGCACAAGTTAACTCCTCTGATGTGTTATTGGAGCAGTTAGAGTTATCTCTTCTGATTCACATCGAAGGAGTTGTTACTAACTCAGTCGATCAGAACCTTTTCAAGCAACTTCACTTGTGTATCTGATTTTCATCTAAGGAGTTTTTACTAACTATGTCGACCGGAAATAATGCACCTTGAAATACTTAACATGGACTCCTATGATTTTCATTGGAGGAGTTAATCTCTAGGCCTATGATTTTTCTTTTTAAGCTCAGTTCCCACCCTTTTCTCCCCAAATTTTTACTAAACTTATCAAGCATGTCTACCATCACTTTGACATCCTCATGTGATATCCCTCTTTCTAGTGATGGCCCCAGTGATGCCTCTGGTATTTTAAACTTGTTAGTTGCATTTAATTGTATGTTATATCCTGATATGTGCACTAAACTCATTTTTTTTGGTAGGTTCAAGCATGTCTCCTTGAAAGAAAACCCCAAGTAGAATATCCGGAGCTGAGGTCTCTAGTAGTGAACAACAAGTAGAAGGTGAGCTATAAATCCTTGGATACATGTATGATGATACATTAGGATTGATGGAGAAGGATGGAGAAACATTGAAATGGGGAGAAATATATTATATGTTCAAAAAATATAATTTCTCCACCGAAGCTAAAGATCCAGCAGAGCTTCAAGTGTTCAAGAATATCAGGAAATGTGGTATATTCAGACTAGAAGAACACCCAGAAGTGTTCCCCTACACATATTCCATCACATGGATTCCAAAGAACATTTACATAAGAAGTATATATGTCTACAACACAAGGAAAGAACACATAGCTTCATTTATACCCAAGTTTCTGGCCAAGTGCTATCATATCGAAAAGGGGATCAAAAGGTGGATAGTAAACTTCTCAGTGAATTCGAGTACACACCTAAGGACATGTTCCCCAAGTGGAGTAGAGCAGATAAGAAATTTAATTATAGACCTAAAATTGGATACCCCATGAGTGCCTTGAAAACACCCTACAAGTACTTGGTAGCCATGTTGTGTAGATTGTATGGGGAATTTGACGCATCAAAATTATCCTATCATATATACCTCTAATATAATACTACACAAATGTAGGTACATCATTCAATTGGGATGACATACTATCTGAGAACCTCAATGTAGCTATCTCTATGGTGAAGCAATCCCAACTCAGAACATTCTCGAGCTTCCATATGTCCTCGTACCTCCTGGACATCATGTGCACAACTCACAAGTACCCTGATATGGGGTGGAGTTGGCGACCATCTGACCCTGCAATCCATATATACTATAAAACGATTTAGGAACACGAATATCATATGCATTATCAAAGGATATGCAGGAAATTTATGGATCCATTATATGAGTTCATCTTTTGCACCTATCCTCCATGCATGAATAACAAAGCAATGGAAGTTATAAGGAGACTCAGGGATTTGTTCCTCATGGAGAATGATACTTATATAAGAATATATGGTGTAATGATACCACCCCATTTTCTTCCCCGGTTCGTGCCCGACAAACTTGTGCTCCAAGAAATGATGTATAAAACCATCATACATGGAGTTGGGGGGATATTATACCAGATAAAGAAAGAAAATTTTCCTCCAATTCCTTTGTATGTGGGCAATTATTTCTTCGAAAACACTAATAAAAGACAAGAAACATTAAACACCCTCCTTTCCTATCACTTCAAGGAAGAGAGATATAGGAGACATGATCCCAAAAACACTCTTAGAGAGCATTTCAACAAGATCGGACTAACTTTGGAGTATACTATAGATATTTAGGAGGAGGAAGAAGTACACCATAACTCCTAGATGTATGATGATGTCATATTCAACACATGTGGCCAACCAAGAGGAAGGATTGCAGACGAAGAAAAAGAGAGAGAGTAAGCCAAGAAGAAGGTAGAGAAAGAAGAAGCTAAGTGATATTCCCCAATTACCATCTCACCAAACTCAATATATGAAAAAGAAGAAGAAGAAGTACCAATTGATAAAAATAGGAGAGACAAAGAGAAAGTTTTAAAAAAGAAAAAAAATGCATCAAAGAAGAAGAAAAAGATTGAGATCGACAAGGCCAAATCTATGGCTAAAGCAGAGGAAAAATCCACAGTAGAGCAAGAGGCCAAACAAAAGGAACAAGAAGAAAAAGAAATAACAACAAAAGAAACAATAGAACAAGAGGAAAAGGAAGCTAAAGAGTAAACTGACAAAGCTGTTGAAGAGGAAAGAAAACAAAAAGACACGTAAGACAGAGGGGGGGACACACATCCAATGGAAATGGGCATTCCAAAAATGTCTACCATTGGTGTAGAAACAGATCTATGAGGCCACAAATTTAGAATTGGGCTATGGGAACCATTTCAACCATGCGAAGTATTGAACCTAAGGAGCTTCACCTATGACAACAAGACATGTAGGATTGTTCAAGAGAAGGTGAAGAAAGTGTCGGTAACATAAGGAGCATCGATCTCGGTTGTCACTCATGTTCCTGTAATGGGAGATGTTAGAGAAGATCATGTAGAAAAAACTATGGTAGGATCCACGTTTATGAACACCAATGTAGACAACATACAAAGATTGTTCCAAAAAAATAAAGAGAAAGAGGTAAGGATCAAAGAGATGGAAGAAAAACTTTAGCAGATCAAGATTGATGAAAGAAGCCTTCAAAGCTTCAGAATCAGTGTTGAGAAAGTTAGGAACGAATTGGAAGGAGCCATCATTGACATGTATGCTCACCTACACCCCTTCCAAAATGTAGCTGCAATAATCATTGATCCAAACAACTACATACACGAGTAGTTGGTACAGTATAACATCATTCGTGAAGTCATAACCGACATAGACATATGGATAGAGGAAAATACATATGCACCACTTGAGTTATACCGAAAGTCAATGTCAAAAAGGAAGACAAATTTGTATGCATTGGATCATTGCCAATAGGTAGGAAAAAAATTTGATAAGGAATTCACCATATCTATGGAGGTATGCTCGAGGATCCATAAAGCAGCACAAGAATTGATCAAAAGCATTCTATTTCCAAAGATAGATGAACTCGGGAAGAACTTGGTGTCATAAAAACTAGTAGACAAAGTGCACAACATAACGAATCAAAGAGGGGTAGTAGTTGAAGCTGCCACCATCATCTCCACAGACCTCATAGATCAACACCTATTACAACGATTTAAGCTACATACCATGATACAAGCCTTCATGACAACACTAGCTAAAGACATGAATACTCTAGAAGATAGTGTTGCTCTAAATAACACAACGTTGAAGCAGTTGAGTTACATAAGGATTGAATCCCTATATGACTAGCTAGAAGTTTGGAAAACATATATCGGGAACAAAAATCCATGAAGAAAGGCACAATACCTACCTTTTGTTTTGTATTTTTCTTAACAAACCTCAATTTTGTCTTATTAGTACACTTGTCACTAGGAATAAGAAGTTGAACCATTTTTTGTAACCACTTCTTCCAGAAGAAGACGAAGAGTCATGTAGGAGTTACTAAAATTTGTATACAAAGGAATAGAATCCAGTATGAAGATGGATTTTGACTCTTCAAACATTGTCTATTTTTGAACTATTTCAGGAACACAATGCCAACTAAAATTGAAGACTTGTATTGGAGATTTCATGTATTATTGTTGAAACTACTAATAAGGAGCAGCCCTCAGGGCCAGATTTTGAAGAAGGAATTCGTTTGTGTGTGAAGAAAATCTAAGAGGTGAATTATTTTAAGTGAAGATGCATGTTTTTCAGATGGACTATAAGAATGCTAGTTTGTTTATGGATTAATTCTTATGCGATCTATGATATTCTACAGTTTTAAGTGTTTCTTAAAATATTTTTTATACCTCAAGCTTGCTGAGTTTTTAATGTGTGCATTGTTGTAATCTAGACTAATATGGTTATATGTATGTGTACGCGCTTGTTTCTAATTACGCTCTTCTATTCCAGCTACTTGTGTATGATTTTATACAGGATTCGGTTCCATTTTCCACTCATCGGTTACTTTAGTTTGCTCCTAGCTAGGATTGGTTAAGTAGATTAGTAATAGATGATCTTGCATTTGATACACAGTCTTCATCTACATCTTTTCATTACATATCCACTCATCATCCACCCTCATCGAAAAATCGGTCCGTAACCGACCAAAACCCTAAAAATAGTAACAATGGTAGATGATCCAAATTATGGATGGGACTCCTAACCCAAATAATGCATAGTCTAGTTGGGACCACATACCGAGGAGTACCCCTTACTATTGTTTGATGAATTTAGACCCATCAACAAAATTGGTACTAGAAGGAGGGCTATTTTTATGGCTTATATAAACAATTTATAAAAGAAAAATTAGTCTTTAAGAAATAATCCCACTCCTTCCCTATTTCCTCAAGTTGAAATTGAACAAGAAGTTACCTACGAACACTCAAGACCTAATTTTGGAGTGCCTCTGGCAGCCCGAAATCTCACTCTGAGACTTGGTTTCTTATACCGCAAGAAGATATTTCCGAAACCTGTAGGATATACGTGCTTACGCAAAACTGCTTGCAAGTTACCAACGACATATGAGATTCCTAAGAGGAAAACAACTCGTGTAGAAAGGCCTAAGATAGATCCTTAGTTTTACGTAGACTCCATAGACAACCTCATCGAAACTTCTCTGCAATAAGTTCCAGGACCCTTAAGTCATGCTGCACATTTCCTTGTTGAACCTGAAATGAAATTTGAAGGCGAACAACCAGAAAATACTTTCGAACAACTAATGGGGGAAAACAAAAACCATAGGAAAGTTATACCTCGTTGGAGAGCCAAAGGTGCTCTAAATTTGGCTGGAAAACTACATGAAATGCCAAGAGAATTTGATACAGATAAATCCGGGTCCCCAAAGGACCATTTAAATAATTTCTTCCTAGCCACTCACTTACTAAATGTCCAACATGGAGACTTGGTTTGTAGGCATTTTCCGTATACCTTTTCAGGTAAAGAATCTACTTGGTATTTCATCCTACCACCCGGTTCTATAACTGAGTGGGATGATTTTGAAAAGTTGTTTATCAGGAAATTTGGGGAAAGGAAAATGACTGCATCCCTACACAAAGAGTTAGGGACCATCAATATGGAGAAGAAAGAGAAGGTAAAATATTTAAACCAAAGGTTTCTCAATTTATTAATTAAGTTTCCGCATTACGTAGCTCCAGTGAAATCCTCATAAATTGAATATTATACAACAACGTTAACTCCTTCCATAGGAATATTTGCAAAAAGGGATAACAAAAACACTTTGGCACTTAACTTTGATGAAACTGAAACAATAGAAAAAGAAACATCTTCCTATGAGCACCACCCGTATATTGAGGAAACCAAAATGACTGGGAAGAGACCCTTGTTATTAAATAAACCACCCCAAAAAGAACCAAAGTATATCGATAATGTGGTTAAATTAGGAAATAAATTTTCTAATAAAGTAGTATATATTAAAATAAATGTCGACAAAGGATCATCAAGACCTCTAACATTTTGATCATTATTTAAGAGACAAGATAGTTCACCAAAACCACCCGAACCACCCCACATGGATTTTAACTTAGATAGCTTCAACAACTTTTTTCTCTTATCACCAACAAAACCACCTAGAACGAACTTGCCCTCAATGGGTCAACTCCATGACCCTGGTGATAAATCATTTGTTAGAACAGAAAATATTAAACGATGAAATCCCCATACAATATTGCACTGATACTACTGATGAGATTCCCCTAGAATCTTCCATGCCTTTTTGGGACTAGTGTCCGAAATTGGATGATGAGAAGATTGAAGAATTATTTATCGAAGATAAAACATTTGTCAAGGTTGTTGCACAAATAAATTATATTTTGTGTAACAAAGGTCTAGTTCCTAACAAACCTTTCCTTAATGAATACCAAATTCCTCTCAAGAAAATCACTCCTCCTCCTGATCCTCCAAAACCAAATGGCACAACTCAAGGTAAAATCAACAACAAAAAAAGCAAATCTGCCCCAGCCAAAATAGATAAACCTAGTACATATTCCTCGGTTGGGAATAACACCAAGCTTAACACGATACCAAATAGCAACAAAACTTGTGAGCTGAAACTTAAAAAAACAATGAACGGCTCCAATACATGTGCCCTTGACTACAATGTGGTAGAAGACATGAAGAAAACGAAAGAAAATATTTCCATGTTCAATATTTTTTCGTTACCACAATAGTGTGAGCTCTTGCACGATGCTTTTAGTCCCAATGACACTCATAAAAAGATGATTGTTTTTAACGAAAACATACTTTCAGAAAATGATGCACAAGAGATACACAAGGTAGAAATAACAGTAGCTATAAATGCATCCAGTATAGGTGCTTTCTCAAAATATTAGGTACCACCTTTTCTGCTCACTTATAAAAATTTTAATTTCAATGTGCACAACTGTCTAGTAGATTCAAGAGCATCGTCTAACATAATTCCCTTTTTTGTATGCTAAAAAATAAATGATGTTGCACAAAAAAAAAGAACCAAAATCATACAGCTAGATAGGACATACATTAAGGTAAAAGGTGAACTCAAGGATGTCTTAATCAGATTATCATCTGATCCTAGGGTGCACCAAACAATAAATATCATCATTGTCGATATACTAGAGAGTTATGGGTTTTTGTTAAGAAGAGATTGGTTGGAAAACCTTCAAGGTTACTTCTCCACTGATTAGTCTCAATTGTGGCTCCCTTACAAAGGTAAAGCGAATCAAATACATGTAAATAGTGAAGCACACATGAAGCACATAGTGACAGAATTGGAAGGTAAGAATGAACCCATAATATTTTCCCATTCCATCTTGGGTATTTAATTATTTTAGACTAATTATGGATGTTACGAGACATAGACATCTGAAGTACCATCAGAATTACAATCTTATCTACGTCCACAAATCCATAATAACACTTGGACAATATTAACCAACCTAGGATTTAGTTCAACTAACAAAACCAAAATTTCTGATATGTGGACCATGTTCTTTGATGGCTCCAAGACACAAGATGGAGATGGAGTAGGATGTGTCCTACTTGATCCTAGGAAAGTAAAAATGCTCATATCATGTCACCTAGAGTTTGAATGCACCAACAACACTGCAAAATATGAATCTTTAGTTCAAGGTCTTAAAAAGGCCATCAATCTCAAGGTGAAATATCTTAAGGTGTTTGGTGACTTCGAAATCATTGTACGATAGGTAAGAAAAAAAATCCACTAGTTGTATTTGCATCTAAAGGCATATCAACAAGAGGTATGGAATTTTCTTTACTCATTCGATGCATTTAATATTACTTCTTTTCCTCGTGATCAAAATATAAATGCAGATATATTGGCCAATGCAACATCTAGATTAATGCCTCCTGATGATGGTTTTTCTATCGAAATGATGTTCAGGCCTTCCATACAAGACAAAATAAAAAATTGGAGAGTATTTGATAGTGATGCATAGATTATCAATTTCCTCACTAGTTTAGACACTTTCCAAGATGCAGTGATAGACGATGAGACACATCAACAAGAGTTACGAACCTATCGGGAGGAGGAAAACAAGGTAAAAACCAATTGTGTCTCGAAGAACATTTTAACTCTTGAGAAACCGTTCAATCTACAATAAAATTTTAGGAGGCCATCCAACCTGAAGACCAACAATTATACTATGATTCACTTCTTGTTCAATCTTGGAACCTCTGAACAACCCAAATATGTCAATTTGGGCACCTGTTGTTTAAACACATAAAAACATGCATTCACATAAATGTTTAAGAAGTATCGAGATGTTTTTGCTTGGAATTATGAGGATTTGAAAACATATGATAGCAGAATAATACAACATGTGATACCTATTAAAGAGGGTATCATTCCATTTCAGTAGAAGCTCAGAAATATACATCCGACTCTCGAGCTTCTCATACAAAAATAATTAAAGAAGATATTGGACACCCGAATCATCTTTAAAGTTCGACATTCAACCTGGGTTTCTAATATGGAGCCCACAAGGAAAAATTAAGAAGAAATAAGGATTTGTATAGATTTCCATAATCTAAATCGTTCTTTTGACAAGGACAACTACCCCATTTCCCCGATGGAAAAAATCCTTCAATTCATTTAAGGATCTGAGCTATTTTCTCTATTAGACGGATTTTCAAGATATAATCAGGTTCTTATAGCAGAACTTGACCAACTAAAAACCACATTTTAGACCAAGTGGGGAACTTATTCTTATAGAATAATGCCCTTCGTCTTGATGAACGTAGGAGCCATGTTTCAAAGGGAAATGAATATCTCTTTTAAAGGATTAATCGGTCAAATTGTGGTGGTATACCTTGATGATGTTATTGTCTATTCAAAGAAAAGGGACTATCATCTAAAGAATCTGAAAAATATTTTTGAACGATGTAGGAAGTATGGGACCTATTTAAATCCAAAGAAAATAGTCTTTTTTGTTTTAGAGGGAATATTATTGGGACATATGATCTCAAAATATGGAATTTCAGTGGATCCAAAAAGGACAATATCCATTCTAAAAATTCCCCCACCATATAGAAAAAAATCAATGTAATCATTCTTTGGAAAAATCAATTTTATAAGAATATTTGTCCTAGATTTCGCTGAAATTATGAAGCCTCTTAAAAGAATGATAAAAAAGGACGTTTAGTTTAAATGGACACCAGTGGAGAAGGAAGCATTTGAAAATATCAAAGTTGTTGCACAATATCTACATAGTCCATATTTCACCAAAGATTTCTTGCTATATATGTTTACATATGATTACTCCCTAGCAGCAGTGCTATCGCAGAAAGATGAACAAGGATATGAGTATTCTATCATGTTCATGAGAACTGGGTTACAAGGTTTTGAAATGAACTATCCCCCAATGGATAAGAAATATTTTTTTGTCCATAAAGTCATCAAACAATTCAGACCTTATAAACTAAAAAATCATACAAAAGTCAGCATCCCTCACCGAGAGGTCAAGCCACTATTCATTCAAAGAGAATTGGGAGAACGACGAGGAAATTGGATGGCAACCTTACAAGAATACGACCTTGATTTTAAACCAACCAATATCGTGAAAAGTCAAGTCTTGTGCAAATTAGTGACACAAGGTACCAATGATGAAGAACAAGAGGAGGATGGGTGGAAAGATGAACCAACCACGTACACTCAACAAGTTCCATATGTCCCAACCATTAAAGGTTCATAATATAATGATCTCAAATGTTGCTTACAACATGACACAACCATTACCTTAATTCTAATAAGAAGAGAGTGCTCAATTTGAAGTCTCTGAAATGTCAGTTGCTACATTGAATTCTATTTAGAAAGAATTATGATGGAGTGTTACTCAGAAACCTTGAGAAACAGGATGTTGACAAGGTCCTGAAGGATATGCATGATGGACCTGTTGGCACCCATTTTTCAGGAGGAAAAACAACTCACAAAGTAATGAAAGTTGGATATTATTGTCCCACACTATTCAAGGATGCACATGCATATTCAAGAAGCCATGAAGCATATCAGAAGGCTACAAGAATAGAATGCAAAGCGACTACTCTAATTCAACCTGCTTCTATTGAAGAACCCTTCAAACAATGGGGTCTAGATATCATTGGTGAGATTAATATGCATTCCTCCAAACAACACATGTATATTTTGATAGCTACCGATTATTTTACATGATGTATTGAAGCAATACCACTGGTAAAAGTAAATGAACAGGTAGTGATTAGTTTTCTTAAACAAAACATCATCACAAGGTTCAGAGTTCCTAACTCTCTAGTGTTTGATAATGCAAGTTATTTTTCATGTTTAAAATTATCTAAGTTTTCATTAGAGAAAGGGATTATTTTAAAGTCTTCTTCCAATTATTACCCTCAAGGAAATGGCTTAGTAGAATCCAAAAACAAGAACATAATATGTATTCTCAAATGAACCATGGTTGATCACCAGAGAAATTGGCACAATGATTTATTGAATTCCCTTTGGGACGATCGCTTCAATGCTAATTCCTCCATAGGAAACTCTCCATATTTCCTTTTTTACGGGAAAGAAGTCGTCTTACCTTCTAATATTAACCTTCCTTCCCTGCAAATCACTAAGTAATCCTGAGGAAGAGAGTGCCCCAACATTCAATGACACTTCAATTTATTGATAAGTTTAGAAGAGAGTCGTACTAAATCCAAAATCAAGTTTGAATCTCACCAACAGACCATAAGATGTTGGTTTGATCAGAAATTTGTTGGTGAGAAAGAATTCCAAGTTGGAGACTTAGTTCTCAAATGGGACAAGCCACACAAAGATAAAGGGAAACATTCAAAGTTCCAACAACTTTGGCTTGGTCCTTATGTCATCAAAGAAAAAATTGTCCACGGTACCTTTCACTTACAAAACTTTCAAGAGGAAGTTGATTCCCTCCCTGTTAATGGGAAAACCTTCGAACATTACATGACCTAGTCATTGAGGCTGCTTTCATTTGTACATAAATAATTTTTTTCCTCTTTTTGGTTTTGCTGCATTTTTGGTTTTTTATTTTTCCTGTTTGTTTCCAAGTATGGTTTGATTAGATTTTTTTTTTTATACTTCTTGAGAGTTTTCCTCCCAATTTTGAGTTCCCTATAACTTATTCCTAGTCATATATTTAATCAGTAGCACATATGGTGTAAAAATCCTAATATCTATGTGATATAGTGTTCAATCCATGTATCTCCCCAACAATACAAACCCCATTATGTACTATCTCAAGTCAGATCCAGTGCAGGAACATAGCTCATCAATACATAAGAATAGTGGAAAGAAACAGAGAACCAAGAGGCTCAACTTAAGAACATATTTCCATAGTATGTGAACTAAAATGAAAATGATTTAAAAGGGGTGCTCATTGTATGTCAGGAATCATAACTTAGGAAGTTAGCTCATCTATAATCAAGTTAGTATATCTCACCATCAAAATTGATGTCCCTAGTGCCTTTAAAGTTTAACTGGAATCCCACCATCCAAATATCTCACTAAATAAAAGAGAATCAAATCTTATAAAAGGTAAAGGCTTGGGGAAAGGATTTCCAGATAACATATGACATGCAAGTATCTTTGTCGAGTCTATGGATGCTTTCTGGCAGTGGAGCAAGGCTTGTGACACTGGGGTGACTCCGTCGGGGCTATGGAAGCTCGTTGGAAGGAAAGAAAAACCCGATAAATGCACTATAAATTTATTCTCAACGTTCTTGACATTTCGTTCCTGTCATACTTCCTACACCCCCTCCTCTAGTCATTTATCATATGAATTAAAAAAAATCAATTTGAAAGCAATCTGAAGGAAAAGTATCACCCCTCTTTGTGACATCCTAGTTCATTCAATATCAAAGCTATGGGACCTATATTTTCTCTCTTATGATTTTGGATAATGGGTGCGCCCCTCCCAAAATATGTGTAGACATCATCTTACAAAGATTCAAGGATTTTCCCAGTGTGTCGCCATTTGTTGTGACATGCACTATAACCCTCCATTTTCTTTTATTTGCATCTTCTTTAGAAAATGGAGCCCCTCATTTTTATGTTTGAAATATATTTTTTACCTCTCTTTTCCTTAAGTCTCTTAGAGAAATCATTTTCACCCTAATAAAACACATGCAAAAGAAATTACTTGAAAATTCTATTTTTTGAGGAAGTTATATGAAATCGACAAAGTTAGTTCTAACTCCTCCAATGTGAGTAAGAGAAGTTACATTTAACTCCTCTAGTTCACATCTGAAGAATTTCCTCCAAGTTCATTGATGTAATAGGAATTCTTGAATGGGAAGTTCTCTGATGCACATTGGAGGACTTCTCACTAAGTCCTCTGATGTTCATCGAAGAAATTTCCTTCAAGTCCTCAAACCTCAACCACCCTACCAATCGTGCATTTAATGAAAAATGATCATTGATATATATATATATATGACAAACAATTGGGGTCTCATTGACTTGCCAAGAATATGAGAGGAGTTTCCTTTAGACTTAGAGCACGCCAAGTCATCGCATCCATATTCATGGCTTATCACCATCCTCCATGTGGCATTACTTTGATAGGTACATACATGCATCTTTATTTAGCTTGATAGGGTTAGGGTTTCCTTCTTGATTATTTTTTATAATTCTTTTTTTTTCTTTTTATTTTTCACATCGATCCCTCATTTCTCCCACAACCCCTCTCACCTTTCCCTTTCCTTAATGTTTTAAGCCACCCCTTTGGAGAACCCTGAAGGAAAGAAAAGATTCATGGAAACCCCTATCCAACTATCTCCGTTAAGCACAAATCTTGAGTACGCCATCCACCCACCATAAAATCTCCAAGTACAAACTAGACCATGATTGGTTCCAAGAAGATTCATCGAAAATGTTTCAAGTAACTCCTTTGATGTGATCGGAGGAATTCCAAGAAACTCCTATGACCTTACAACCATCACTCGTGCCACTTAATAATAACTCCTCTGATCATATCAGAGGAGTTCCCATTAACTCCTTTGATATGATCGAAGGAGTTTCAGCTACATATTTAGATCATCATCCTACTCAAAAGTGCACAAGTTAACTCCTACAATGTGTTATCGAAGAAGTTAGATTTAACTCCTCCTATTCACATCGGAGGAGTTGTTACTAACTCGGTCGATCGAAACCTTTTCAAGCAACTTCACCTATGTATCAGAGCAGTTAAGGTTAACTCCTCTGATTTTCATAGGAGGAGTTGTTATCAACTACTCTGAATGAAAATAATGCACCTACGAATACTTAGCATGAACTCCTTATATTTTCATCGAATGAGTTAATCTCTAGACCTACGATTTTGCGTTTTAAGCTCAGTTCCCAACCTTTTCTCCCCATATTTTCACTAAAGTTCTCAAGCATGTCTACCATCGCTTTGACATCCTCAGATGGTATCCCTCTTTCCAGTGATGGTCCCAATGGTTCCTCTGGTATTTTAAACTTGTTAGTTTCATTGAATTGTATGTTATATCTTGATATGTGCACTAAACTCATTTTTTAGGCAGGTTCAAGCATCTCTCCTTGAAAGAAAATTGCAATAAAAGTATCCAGAGACAAAGCCTCTAGTAGTGGACAAAAAGAAAAAGGTGAGACAAAAATCCTTGGAGCCATGTATGATGATACATTAGGATTGTTGGAGAAGGATGGAGAAACATTGAAATGGGGATATATATATTATATGTTCAAAAAATCTAATTTGTCCACCGAAGTTGAAGATCCAAAAGAGCTTCAAGTGTTCAAGAATATCATGAAATCCGATATTTTCAAAGTAGGAGCACACCAAATAGTGTTCCATTGTGTAGATTCCATCACATGGATTCTTAAGAACACTAATGTAAGTAGTAGATACATCTGCAACACAAGGGAATAAACCATAGCTTAATTTAGACCAAAGTTTTTGGTCAAGTGATATCATATTGAAGAAGGGATAAAAAGTTTGAATAGTAAACTTCTCAGTGAATTCCAATACACACCTAAGGACCTGTTCCCTAAGTGTTATAGAGAAGATAATAAATTTAAGTATAGACCTAAAATTGGATACCCCATGAGTTCCTTGTAAATACTATACAAATACTTGGTATCCATTCTATGCATATTGTATGGGGAATCTGACGCATCACAATTCTCCCTATCCTATATGCCTCTAATATAGTATTGTGCATATGTAGGGACATCGTTCAATTTGGATGACATCCTATTTGAGAATCTCACTACAACGATCTCTGTAGTGAAGCAATCCCAACCCAAAACATTCCCAAGATTCCATACATCCTTGTACCTCCTGGAAATCATGTGCACAACTTACAATTACCCTGATATGGGGTGGAGTTGGCTACTATATGACCCTGCGATCCATATATATTGTAAAATGGTTTTGGAAAATAAATATAGTATGGAGTATCGAAGGATATATAGTGTCAGTTAGACTCTTCCCCTTCTGACAATTCTGGTTGTCTAGTTGTCCCCTAAGAACACATCACCCCCATCATATTTTTCATATTCATAGAAAAATTGTTTATGTGGTGTCATGTGATAGGATGCTCCTGATTAATCAATCAACCAAACATATTGATCAGATCATGTACTAATCGATGCCAAATACACATCACATCCCTTTTCTGAGGTCGTCTTTGTCTCAATCGACTTCTTCTCATTAGATCCAACACTACCTTTTGTTTCCTTAGACTTACAGTCATTTTTATAATGCCAATATTTATCATATTTCTGACATCTTCACGCCGACTGAACCAAGAATTTAGATCTACTCTTTGACTTAAAATTTCTATCGAAGAACCTACCTTTATCTTTGTATACCAATCAACCTCTCACTACTAAAGCATCTTTGGTCGATCCTTCCATATTCTTTCTTCTCATTTCTTCAGAGATGCAACCACGTCCTCTAGCGCTAGTGTGTTTTTATTACTCCCAATATCCATGACTAAGTTATCCCAGGAGTCTGGAAAAGAACATAATAGGATGATACGGGTCTCCTTATCAATGATATTTATATCCACAGATGATAACTGGATTAACATGGCGTTAAATGAATTTAAATGCTTGGTCACGAAACTTCCATCACTCATCCTCATAAGATATATTTTCTTTCTGAGAAACAACTTATTTACCATAGATTTCGACTGGTATAAGATTCCCATCTTGTCCCATAGTTTCTTGGACGAATCTTCACCCGAGAAATTCAGCAGCACTGAATCTGCAAGACAAAGATGAATCATACTTATTTCTTTTCTTTTGAGTATTTATCATTATTCCATTGACATGCCTTTTAGTTGGGTACCTGGACAGACCGATTCCCATTGTTCTTGATCCACAAGAAGATATTCCATTTTAATCTTCCAAAGCTCAAAATTATGGCCATTGAATATTTCTATCTCTATTCTGGAAGTGCTAGCCATTATTTACCACGATCTTTAAGACAATTGATGACTTACGACTCTTACTGTACCTAGGGTTTAGTTCTCATATTCAATATTTTCATATAAAGATCTGATATAGTTGCCAAAGAATTACACCACTCTGATAACTCACTTTCAGGAAAACCTAAGCTCTGATACCAAATGTCAAGATATGAAGGACACTTCCACACTAATTCTAGCAGAGGAGATGAAGAGTTTAATCAAGAACGCAAATGAAACAAGAAATTCGAGATTTTACCCTGGAAACCTTTAAACAGGAAAACCAACATTCCTTTGAGCCTTCTGCTCTCTTTTTTTCTTCTTCATTTAGAAAAAAAGGTTACATGTCTAACTTTGGTCCACACTTAAGACATAATCGACATCATACCCTCTTTCACAAGAAATAACAAACCTGTATCCCCTTCATCTTACATATGCATGATCAACAACCTACACTTACACATACATTGACCTGCAAAAGTGCATTCTATGATCACCTTACAACAACAACATTTACAACCTTACAATAAACTCTTTATAGGATTTACAATAGGAAAACCCCTAAATATTGGCACCCAAAAATGGTTACATATCTATGAATATCATTAGCTACAAAGCTCAGGATTTTGTTACAGTCGACTCTAAGTCGGGTTTACCAATCGACCTCCATTCAGTCTCTAGTCAGTCATCTCACACCCGAAATTTGACCTCTTATCGATTGACTTGTCATCGATATCTCTGAATTCAACTTTACCCAGTCGATTCCCTCAGCCTTTGAATTGTTTTTTATCTACCTTGACCTAAACCTACTTTTGATACACCTCGACTTCAACCGTTAGTCGATTCACCTTGACTAGACTTTTACTGCAAAAAATATAACAACCCAACAATTAATTACCAAATCCAAGAGAGAGCATGCAATAAATCCTTACTACCAACATATCATCCACAAATTGACAAAAAAACACCACCAAGAGAAATTTATATCCTTTAATGCTTTGAATAACAAGTGTTGCATCCATTGTGACAAAAAAAGAGAGATAATGAATTTCCCAAGGGGGACAAAATTTCAGTCCAAGAGTATTTTTCCAAGTGATGAGTTATGATGAAATGAAAATGACTTGCTTCATATTTATATGAGGAAAACCCAAGTCATGTTTGTCCACATTTTTCCAATTTACAATTAAAACCATAATTTTCAGCTAAAACCCAAGTTACAATGCTTAATTACTAAATCGATTTGTTATTTTTTCCACATAGGCTACAAAATGACCAAAAAAAACAAAATCATGCGACATAAGCCCATAAAAATCTCCTCCGAGGTGGAACATGTGAAGATAATATTTCCAAGGCCAAGATGTCATGCTAGTAATGTGCCACATCATCTCCATATCAAGGAAGAAGAGGTGGTTCTCCAAGCCCACAACAACACCAAGTGCACTAAAAGGGCCAAACGTCCTCCCAAATGTGTGACGTCAAGCTCCCCAAGAGAGATGTTTTGGAAAAGGTGGGTGACACCACCCCTTCTTCATCATCTAGAACCTCATCCTAGTGCTAGATACTTACCTCAAGGTGCAACTTTCATCTTCCTAGGCCTCCAATGTGTGGGGTGCATCCATCCCATGGGATTTCAATCCCCTATGAAGGTCCAAGTGGCTTAGTCCCTCCATGAATGTCTTCCACTGGGAAAGGTCATGCAAAGACAAGAAAATATGCTCTCCAAGGGTCCACAAGTCACATGTATCATGCCAAGTAATACACATCTAATAAAATAACCACCCAAACATGTGCATTAAATCCCCTCTTTTCAAACTAAAAAAATTCTCAAATACCTTATAAACTTTTTCAAATTTAGGTATGAGAGGGTTGTCATGGTGCCCTATTGGGTAGGCCAATCCCCAATACAAGGACTATTTCCCAAGGAGACCCTCTCTAGGCCATGTATTGAATATGAAGTGGATGGGGGTAGGAATTTTTTGCATGGGGTTCCTAACATATCAAGGGATCATATTGTCTCATTTATGGGTGCCTTTGTGGAGGGTGTGCTACATCCCTTCGTTTGGAATGCAACATTTTTCCAAGCCCTTTATTTTCCTTTCATTTTTTATGGTCTTAACATTGAGTGCTACGTGCAACGAAATAAAATGATAACCACAATGAAACTTGAAGTTAAAACAAATTGAGTACCATATGCACTGGAAATTAAAGGACACCACAATGCATTCCCCCGTCAAGTGGGACAATTTTATTCATTTTCTTTTTTAAAAGGTCCTTCATTTTTATGGAGAAGTGTTTCATTGCTCTCAATACCTTAGGGAGATCATCTAGAAGGATATATTACTTATTTTTTATTTTAAAATTATATCTACAACACCTTTGGGCCTTTAGCCCCTTCTTCCCATGAAATGAGGTACAAGCCCTTCTTGGGGTTAGTAAGCCTGAAAACCCAAAAGATAAGGAAACAAAGGGGAAGAGGTGTAAAAAGTAGTAAGTATGAGTGAGAATGGTATGATGACCATTTCAAGGAGAACCCCCAGTAGCAACCCTTCTCCTGACGATGACCCTCTTACTAGGAAACCATGTCAACCACCATGGTGAAATAATGAAAAAGGTATAATTTCCAAGAAAATGCTCCGCAATCAAGAAAGGAATCTTTGCAACATGCTCAAATTCTTTAATTATTAAAGTGACAGTAACCATGAGACTATACGTGTAACCTCATGAAGCAATATTTGTTATCCTTTCTAGGTTAGGATGGTGTGGTAGATGTTACTATGATGTTGACGATGAATAATGATGTGTGGTGGAGACAAGGGGCTCTGTCTGCTCAATGTGGACTTAGTTTGTCATTTGGATATTAGAACTCCATGTATTCTACCTGCAGGGCTTGAGACATCATCTCCTTAGTTACCCCTAGGTTGGGGGGTAGCATATGGATCCTACATGGGGACATGTGCTCATCGTAGAGCACATGAGAACCTATTCATCTCCTGGTATGACCTGTGCCTACACATAATCAAGCAATATATTACAGCATCGAAAGGTGGCTAACTCACTCCTTATTCATATAAGAAAAACTTCAAAATCTCAAAATTGGAAACTATTCCTTAAGAAGAAAATTTTGCATTTTTCAAAAACTTCTTAACATGTAATATTTCAAGAAAACGAATCACAACAAATATATGTATGCAAATCTAAGAAAATGAACTACACTATCATGACATGCACATGCAATTATGATACAAATGCAATGTAAAATGAAAATGACCTACCTACTTACCTAGGGGGGTATGCCTATGGAGATCAAGTCTTGTCTGTGTAGGGTTGAAGGATAGACCCATCAACTGGTAATGGCATCTTCATCCCATCCATGGAAGATAAATATTAAGTACAATTTTCAAATTTCTTCTTTACAATGTAAGGGCCAAGCCATAAAGCTTCACTCATCTTGTCATACTTTGGCTTTCCCTTCCTCTTATCCCACGTGAGTGAAAACATGCCTTCATAAAACTCAACATACGATAGATCATCAATGTAAGGATGTGTGGGAGGATCTGATTCGACTATATTTTTAATGGCTTGTTCTCACTCTTTATCCTTCTTTCCCTCATCCTTATTTAGTATCTTGATGGATCTCAGATCCTTTCCTTGATACTTTGCAAGTTTCTCCTTATACTTATTATTCTTTAGAAATAATTTATCAACACAATCTTCTTGTGCAAAAGGTAAATCCTATGGATCATACTCAATAACATGAGGTGTCACATCATATTCACAATCACTCCAATAATGAGGGCTATTTGGATCAACCACATGATTTTTTGCAACATGTTGACTATACACAATCTCAAATGTCCCATCCCCCATAGGGATATGTGCATGAGTGATGTCCGTGTTGAGAAAACCACCAAGGGTGGCATACCAAATTCTCGATAGGAGCATTACCCAAGCATCTGGTACATTGGTCACAACCACATTCATATTAATTTCAATGTGTGGGAACACTTGCAAGTAAAATTTCACATATTCTATGAGACCATAAACATTGACCTTCTTTGAATCAATGCCGAAAATGTTTCCATAAGGATGGGTCATCCTCAAACCTAGTTGTATCATGACCTTCAAAGGAATTAAATTTGTTGAGGCCCTAGAATCTAGCATACAATTGCTCAAATGAAAACCATTGATGCCAAAAGAAAGATAAAAGTGAGGGTTTTCTTCCCTCTAGTTCCCATGATACATAGTATTCAAAATCACTGGAGTAACCCCTACTTCATATTTTATTTTTAAAGTCTTTAATACTTGTTTCCTTACAAAAGGAATGTTTCAAATCTCAACCACCGACACCACCATATTCATCTTTCCAACCATACTAGGTACATTGATATTCAAACGAGGATCCTCATTTGTTGGTATAGGATATGGTAGTAGGTCATGAATTGTAGGTGGAGGAGGCGGAGGCACTTCCTTTGTTGTTGGAGGTGGTGGGACTAGAAATTTGTTTCTTCTTGAGTATGTCAAGATTTCCCTTTTCCTCAACTTATCCTTTAATATTTTATCCATTTGGTTCAATATTTCCACTCGAGCTCGTCTAGCTGCCTACTTCCTTATCTTTTCAATCTTTTTTTCCTCTTTGATGTCAATGCATTCATTATCTTCGAGCATGAAATTTGTTTCAATGAATTTTAACCTGTCCATGGTGCATGGACCTTCTTCTTCCCTATATCTTGGACACTCGTGTTCCAAATGAGGTTCTTCACAAGGAAAATACCATGGTGATCCTTCCATGTTGACCATCCCAACAAGATTCAAGGTGTCAGGTGCCTTTGCCTCTTGTTGTGGCATTGGTTTCCAACCCATGTTTTCCCTTTGTTGTCTGATAAACTGAGGTCTTGGAGAAAAATGTTGCCTCTCCAAATTTGTCAACCGTTTCATGATATGATTTTGACTCTGGAAAAACTGGGAATTTATTTGATCAAAGTTCTAATCCAAGAGTGTGATTGGATCATGTACATTGTTGGTTGAAGTCTTCATCTTAGTTTCTATTCTGGCACGGGGGAGTTGAAAAGGATCAATCTATGAGATAATAAGATGTTCTTCAATCTATGAAATATATTCTTTGGCCTTTGCCAAATTTTCAGGCATCTTTTCCTTCAGGATAAAATCAATTTGTCCTTCAAAATCATTCAAATAAATAAGGAGAACAATTTCTTATGGTGGGCATAAGTCCTTCAGGATCTGATTGTATAAGTTTTCAAATCTAGCATCAAATTCCTTCATTGTTTCATTCTATTTATTTTTTATTTGATTGAACAACTTTGTGAAAGCTTCATAAAGTTGAACAACTTTGTGAAAGGTTCATAAGATTGCAAGTGATTGTCAAGAAATACTTTGAACCACTTTTTAGCATCTTCATTAAGAGATGTAGCTAGTAGCCTCATTGCAACATCTTCATGTTCTATACCATTATCCTTCATGGCCACACTAATAGCATCAAGATGTTATCTAGTTGTAATGACATTGTTTCTAGTGAATTTGGACAACCACTTGTGAGACTCTTTAGGCATGTTATTGGGGTAGCCATGGATGGTGTCCATATTTAATGTCTTATAAAGGTTTCTATCCCAAGGACAAGCCATTGGAGTGAGGGGGAGGCTACCTTGAAAGAAGGTTTTGACAATAGGTGAATTATGAGGAAGTATTCTTCGGTAAACCTTAGAATACTTAAACCTTCCTTGGGGAAGAATCTTTTGGAAATATGGGTTCTTAGGTTGTGGAGTCACCAAATGAACTTTATGAAAAGGTCATCAAAAGTGAAAATGTAACATCCCTCAAATGGATTCAATGAGAAAGATAAGGTAAAATTATTTGGGATATACTTGCCAAATGTCATTATGGGGTTGGAAAGGATTCAAAATCCTCCCTGTAAATGGCACCAAAAATGTTATCTCATAGTTTGTATTTTGGGAAAATCCGAACCTAAGAAAAAAGTGCGAGACACAACTAGTGACACCTATCATTGTCACCTCAATAGATATCCCCCTCGTTTTAGAGATGAAAAATTCCAACACAAGGGAGGATTCTCAGGTGACCCTAGGGGGATTACAATGGGAGAGGCCAAGGGATGAAGGAAACACCCCTATAGGTCACTACTAGAAGGTCTTGAGACTTTATGGAGGATGATTATAAGTCAAGGAATGAGTTTTCAATTGATAGTACCTGCAAAAACAATGTTAGACAACCAAAACCAAGACAATATATGATGATATAAGCCCCAAGAAAAGAGGGGAATCAACAAGAAACCTTGTTGTCCAAAAATTGCAGAAATAAAAAATTATATATCAGAAATGACAAATATATAACAACTGCAAATTACATCATCTAATCATCATATAATATTGGACAAATTAGTATGCAACTTAGAGATAATATTCCAATGCTTTAAACATTGAATTATATGACAAAGGCGGGCTATAAAAGAGTGTTATAAATAGAGAGTTATGAAATACTTATGGATGAAGAATTTTTTTTCTACAACAAAAAATTTTAACCAAAAAAATCAGAAAGCAAGTTACCCAATCAATAGCCCTTGAAAAGTAGATCAAAATTCACTTCTTACATTCAACTTTCAGTGGTCAAAAGTGAATAAACTTGTTTCGGAAAGAGACTTTACTACAGAACTAATGGTTGTAGCTTAATATATATTAAATAAAACTAACCACTTAGTCAAAAAATAAACCCTTAGAAGACAAGAGAGCCAACAACATGTAAAATTTAAATCCAACTTGAACAATTCTAAAAGCTCAACTTTAATGTTTACTAATCCAACAATTAATTATCCAATGCAAAGTACTAGTTATTTATTATTGGGTGAATGGAGTCTCTTCCTTGGAAGGAAAAATAGGAAAAGAGGAATAAGATATCATTGTTAAGAGTTAAACCATTATAAAACCCAACAACACTTCTTCCAAATCGTCTAGCTTGAAATCCAAGATGAACTAGGGTTTAAAGTTTCTCTAAGGGTGTAAACCCTCTTACTTCCTAGAGAAATAAATCCTAGCTAAGCCTTGCAACAAGGGTGTAAATACTCTTACTTATTTTTGCAAGTCTTATATCCTTTCAATAGAAAATAATAAATAAACCTTGGTGGAGGGTGTAATCCCTTTTACTCCTCCTAGGGTTTAAGATATTTTTCTTGAATTTAAACATGCAAAACAACAATTAATTGCAAAAATTACTTACCAAATCCAAGAGAGAGCATGCAATAAACCCTTAATACAAAGATATCATCCACAAATTTCCAAAGAAACACCACCAAGATAAATTTCTAGCCTTTAATGCTCCAAATAACAAGTGTTTCATCAATTATGACAATAAAAGAGAGATAATGAATTGCCCAAGAGTGCCGAAATTTCAGTCCAAGAGTATTTTTTCAAGTGAGAGTTATGATGAAATGAAAATGACTTGCCTCATATTTATATGATGAAAAACCAAGTCATGTTTGCCCACATTTGTCCACTTTACAATTGAAACCATAATTTTAGGATAAAACCTAAGTTACAATGCTTAATTATCAAATTGATTTGTTCTCTTACCCACATAGGCTACTATAATGCCCCTATGCCAAACCCTAATTGTAATGTAAATTTAAATATACATATAGGATGGTGATCCATGGGAACACAAGTTTTGGGTACAGTTTGGTGCATGTGCACCAAGGGAAGAGTGCATGCCTGTTTCATAACTTTGTGCGCACCTGAGTAAGTGCGCGAGAATTTTCGTGTGCATGAACCAAGGGAAGATTGCACACCCATTTCATAGCTTTGTGTGAACTTGAGTAAGTGCGTGAGGATCATTTCAGTGTACGCACCAGACCGTGTTTGTAGCCAAGATATTTTTGGGGTTGGAGGGCCTTTGTATATATGTATATTGAGGCTAAAGTGCCTGTGTGGTTATTAGGTTGGAGATCCTAGCTTATGATAAAGGACATGGCGCCTATTTTTGTAAAATCTAATTGCACTCAGGTATTATTAAAAACATATTACTACACATAGACCAATCATACGAAAAGAGATGGGGGGATTAAAATCCACTACAAAAGGAAAAAGGGGATATGAGTTAGGAAGAGGGAATATTTTAATAATATTTCCAAAAATATAATTTACGGGATATAAATTAATCCTAAGTTCCTAAAGGATGGGAACAAGTCACCAAGTGGAGAAAATCTAGCTCTTCAGGTGACATGTGTCTAGTTTTAGTCATGCAAATATATTGTTGGGCCTTAGTGTATTTCATGGGGATTCAATGATTCTTTCATCTGACAGACCAAATTTCCTCTGCTAAGCATATGTATCTTATTGTAACTTGTTTCCATCACATAACCCTGTAATTGGTAAGACCTGTGGGCTATTCAAGAGGTAGGTTGTCAGGCCCATGTGCTATTGAAGAGGCGGGTTTTCGAGCCTGTGTGCTATTGAATAAGTGGGTTGTCAGGCCCATAAGAATTCTCTCCAAGTGAGAGAATTGCTCAGAATTGCTTTCCCAAGGTGCCCAATTGCAACTACAGGGCTCTTAGACTTCCTTTACGACCTGTTGTTTAAGCCCTGTAAAGGAAGTGGGGCAGTTGAAGGATTGTTGATAAGAGAAGGGGCACACTTCCTGGGGTGGAACATGCATTTGGGGAATGAGGGATTGTAGTATTGTTTTTTGGGTTGGCACCTTTGTTTGAGTGTTTTTATTGTTTATAGCCCTTAGATTTCCTTAGGAATCCATTTCCTTGGTGGATTTTAAGTGCCAACTTAGGGGTGACCTATTTCTGAGAGTTTCTAAGTGACAGATTCTATGCCTGGGAGGAATGTCCTAGGTCCGTGCATAGTTGGTGGATTACAACAAAATATAAGTGTCTTCTTATGTGTATTATTCTCTGAGAAATGTGCATATACATGCTAAATATATTATGTTTTACAATTGTATGTTATACATGTTAAATATACCTGCTGGCTGTGTTAACGGTCTGTAAATTCCCATAGGTTGTCAGAGTAGAAGAAATTTACAAGAGGTAACTTTATCCAACCACTTTGAAACTGGAATCTAGCCCTACCAGCTTCAAAGAGGGATCTCTCTATATGATTTAGCTATGTTTTAACTTTAAGATATTAGGCTAGTTAAATAAAATAAGATTGGAAAGGTTTGTTGTTGTTTTTGTTAAGTTGGCTGAAAAGAGTTTACGCCTTCGTTGGGCTATGGGATCTGTATCACAAAGATAGAAATCTAAACAAAAATTAAAAGATTCTTTTCATAGGGAAAGATAATGCATTCATTGGATTCTTTAAAAGTAAAGTGATGAATAGTAGAAAAGATGACAAAATCAATTAAAGTAAAGAAGCATTTGAGAATTTTTCACTGTAATATCAAAAAGATAAACATTAAGATATTTCAAAGATGGAAACATGGTATACAAAGATAAATCCTGCAACATGCGCTACTTTAAAATATGAGATTAGATAACAATATGAAAACTGAGAGAGAAAAACATTCAACATAGAAAGGAAAACATCACCAATGAATAACACGCGAGAATCATGTGAAACGTCTCTTTGTATTACTGGAAGATCTCTTGATAAAAATTATAGTCTTTCTAGCTTACAGGGCGTAAATATCAACCCTCGGTACTTCAAAGTTTGAAGTATTTATAATAAAAAATTACATACGATCCTGTCATTAAAGATCAGGACGTGGCAGTTCTAAATTTAGCTAACTAACTCAACAAGATACAAAAATTCAGGAACTGTTTGATGATGTGTTGAAACTTCATGCTGATTTCTGGGGTAAACCGTTGGTGGGTCCTCTGCATGACCTCATCTGAATGGATAACTGACTAGGATTGGACACCTCATCTCTTACTCGATCAGATTGCATAACTATTCCCATCGAAGGTTACTAGGAACAATGACTTTGAGAAATCTTCGGCATACTTCATCCATCTCCGTATACTTGGCAAAAGTTGGCTTGATGATGAAAATGTACTGGATCTCGTGTTGTATGCTGATGTCTAACTGGAAATCTTCTAAGAATTCCTTGCTTGTGATACCGCCCTGTATTCTCGAGAATTTTGAACTATCTTTAGCCATGGTGGCTAGTTTCTTTTTATAATCAGACAGTGTCATTAACTTGTAATTTATGACCCTTAAGCCAGGGAGGCCTTTCTTCTACAGAGCTTCAATTTTGCTGAAAAATGTTTTCACTCCTATGTCCATAACTTGGACCTTTTCCTCCAGTTGTGTCATCAATCCTCTCTTGGTCAGGACCCTCTTGACCTCGACGATGGTTTCTGTCCTATCTTCAATTTTCAACTCCTCTAATTCTTCTCTAGTTTTTGAATTCAGGAATTTAATGATCTCAATGGCTTCTGCGGGCATCTCTCCCAATTCTCCTCTTATCTTTTCAATTTCCTGCTTGCTTCTTTGCACCAGTTCATTATGCTCGAACATTATTTGTACCATAGGCCATATTTCATTTATGGATTTGGTGATATCCATCCAGCCATTTTCCTTGACCTCAGCAAGTGTTTTGCCTGCCACTGTTTGCTTTTGAAGCTGTTGCAATTCATGTTTGAGCTTGTATGATGTTTGTGTCTCCTTGGAGTAGCTGGCTTGGTAAGAATACTTGAGTTCCTGAAGGTTCTCAACCTCCTTTTTAAGTCTTCTAATCTCTGTCTCTTGCAAATTCATCTCTTCCATGGATTTTTCCAGTTTTACTGTCTTCTCTAGAGCTGTCAGTGGAGTTGCTAAGGGAATTTCTGTTGTAGATGTTGTGCTTACTCCTATGAGTGGAACTATGCTCAATGGAATGACCTCCATGGGCTTTGATTTTTCCTTCTCTTTCAATAACCTTTCCATTTCTTCTTCTATCTCTTTCAACTGTGCATTTTGCTCCATAATCAACCTAAGCATCTCATCCTTTTCCCCTTCTGTCTCAGCTATCTCCTTTGCCTGTGCATCTTCTGTTGGTGGCAGTTTCAACTGTTTCCTCATAGATGATATATCGACATTTTTATTTTTAAGCATCTCCTCAACTACTTTCACATTTGAGGGGTCATACCCGGTCTTGAGGACCAACTCTTCCAATGTCTTAATTCTGTTATCCTTTGCAAAGTATGATATCTTTTCTAATTTCAGCTGTGTTTGGACATTGCTCAGATATACCTGTAATTTAGTGGCTACAGTAGAAGAATTTGCTAATGTGGAGAAAATCATTTCTCCAGTTTTCCTGTCAAGATCCATTTGATCAGCAGGATGCACATCCCTAGTATGAAACTCGAATGTTACCCTTTTGTAATCAGAGATGGCTTTCAGGTCCGACACCTGTGCCTACAGAAAAGACAAGTGCATTCTACCCTTTCCTGTATCGAATGCAGACAATAGTCTGTGCTATGTAGTTGAAGTCTGCTTCCAAAATTGAGCATATGTACTATTGGTCAGTGTCTGATTTTTCCTTTTGATCAGGTCATACTTCTAAAAAATACTCAATTTTGGTCCTACTTTACTCGGCGGGTCGAATAGTGGAGTACTTGTGGGATTCTTAGGAAAAAATGTAGACATGATATGCTTGCTGCTTGTGCTAAGTAGTGATCGATCATCTTTCATGGTTTTAGTGGACTGGATTCCCTTTTCACCAGCTGTGTTAGGTGTGTGACTAGCTTTTGGCCTTTTGGTGTGTAATTGGAAATATTCAGCTGAGACTTCTGTGATGGAAGGTGAAGTATCCTTCCTAGATATTTTCTCTTTGGGAACCTGTGGTGTAGTCGTTTGTGAGATGATGAACAAAGGGTCTTGCTGTTCTATCTCGACCAGAGTGTTCGGATCCCATTCTATTTGAATCATGAACTACTCTATCTCAAGCTTGGGTGTATGAGCGTATGGGACATTTTTTTTTTTAATCCTCATCTCAGAATCTATCCCTCACAAATCATAGTGCCAAATGAAACTAACATAAAACTTCATTTCTTTCAACAGTCTGTCTGCTTCCTCCCTGGCTCCTCGGCTATTGCAGATGAAAGACCCTATTTGTCCTTTAATTCTAGATGTTGTTTCTTTTTCAGAGACACAAAATGTATGTCATCTAAGTTAATCGTTTTCCTTATATATTCCAGGGAAAATATCCTCATGGGTAGATACTTGGGAAGTTTGTATGGAGCCAACTCACATCCATATACTCTGATCTCGATGTGATTTTGGTAAAGATACCAATCTCCAGTTTTTGCCAGGTCTGAGAGGTGTAAGATCCTCTGAATCTCCTCATTTATCCTCAGTTCAGGTCTACCACTGAGAATTCTCACCACTGGATGGTAAAACTTCTTGATAAATTGTTTGAAGATGAATTCTGTAGAATTTTGTTTGAGTAGCGAAGTCCAAGTTGTTAGCGTTTGCGGCCTCTCATCCTTGTCCATCTTCTTCATTGAAAAGGAGAATATGTCTGCCTAAAAGAAAGTGAACATGTAGGCCAGTATTGAAGAATATCGGAACATACCCTCTGTGGCCAAATTTGAAAACTTTTGATGAATACTGTTCACCAGAAAAGTGCTGTAATCGAATTGAGTGGTAGGTTTTTCTTTCGTGGAGAAAATTGTCAAGAAACCCAATATGGGTTCGTCCACCCATTGGTCGGAAAAATACCCAAGCAGGGCACAAAGTGATGAGATGACTTGGTTTCCCTTTACTGAGAACAGGGAGGAAGGGTACGGGGGATTTGTCTTGGGGAACTGAGTGGCCTGAGGGAGGAAAAGCTCGAAAATCTGGGCTCTCTGAGGGAATGATAGTTTCTGGTAGAGCTTCGTGATGACTTTGAGATTGAAAGGGGAGACGGATTTGGTTCTTGGTATCTGCATCATCTGATCAATGGCCTCTGGTGTGATGAAGAACAGGGTTTCTTCTGATGAAGATACTATGGCTCTTTGGTTGGGGAGGTAATGAGCCTGGAACTTGAGGGCAAACTCAGGGAAATGGTGGAACTGGGGGAAAAGATACAGAGGAAGGTTGGACTCCCAAAGTCCAATTTCATCGCTCTGATCTAAGAAAACCTCTTTGAGCCATGACTGCAAATCCGTGAAGTCAAATTCACACCTGGTGTCTGTGATTAAATGATCTTTGTCGGCCAAATGGATCCTGTCGTGGTTGACAGGAGGCGGGAGGAAAGGATTTTCCTTGGCTTCTTTTTTCTTTGATTTTAGCGCCATCACTATGAAAATACCTGCAAGTCAAACAAATGTTAGTGGGGATGATAGTGGTTTTGGACGGTTGACTGAAACGAAGGGAAAACGGGGAAAAATATGCTCTGGTGCGATGGGAAAAATATTCTCTGGTGAGACGACACAGTAAGCAATGAGAGCATGAAAGGAAAAGGTAGTTTTGACCAAATGTATACCCGTTGGGTGTGGGAGACAGGTCAGCAGGCTAACATATAAGTTAGCCAGTAATAAATTGCCAACGGGTCCTTTGGAGCGTGAGATGGCAGGTAACAATGAATGATGAATACGATTGGGTGACGTGGTGGGTGTTGATTGGGAGGTAACCATGGTGAAGGGACTTGTAACTATTGAACGGGGGGAATGGACTGACAGAGTTATGAGACGTGACCCTTGGGGGAAAAGGTGGAAAATGATGTCATGGGGTGAAGGGGGTATGTCAGAAAATGGTAAGGGGTGGGAGTCTGGACCAATGGATTCCTACCACGAAGAGAAGGGGGCCTGCTAGAAAATAATTCCATTTC